>JAUMHB010026577.1:0-12439 GCA_032359685.1 Pittosporum tobira
CCCCTCTCCATTTAAATGTCCCTCTCCATGGCATAAGGTAGTTGCCCATTCTCGTTTTGCTCTAATACGAGGTATCCCATCCCTAACTTGAAGAAATCCCAACAATCGAATCAGAACTTCAGCAAAATAATTATATCTTTTAAAGATGTCAACCATCTAGACCGGATGGTGTCAAATACCCTTTTTTTTTGAATTTTCTAACCCAAAGCAGTTTGGTTTGAATTTTTAATTTAATCAAATTAACTAATTTTGACACTTATAATTAACTTTATATATTTATTTATTCAAACAAACGAAAATTGAATCTTATATTACATTTGATGTAGATTTTTATTATTATAATTTTACCGCCATATATGTTGTAGCTCTTTTTATTTATAAAATAATCAATTTCACCAAAAAATTTAGACAATATCCTTATTTGTGAGATAGAGAGAGTATATTTTACTTGATAGAGCTCCAAAGATTAGTTTAGGAGGAACTATAGCTTCCAAAATCTCATCTGCAATTTCTTTATTTGATCGCTAGCAAGTCCAATTTAGAGGTTGGGGTGAGAAACCTTAACTCCCATACCCATCCCAAATTTAGAGGTGTAAATGAGTTAAATCGAGTCGAGTATGAATTGTTTAAATTCTATTCGTATAATTTATCGAGTTTGAAATTAAGTTTGTGTAAAGTTTATTTAAGTACCGAATTGAGTACGAATACAAATAAAGCTCAAGTATATTCATATTTTACTCATTAATATTTTAAATTGAGCTCAAATCAAATTTTTAACTGATTCAGCAAACAAATCTAATAATATATCTTCAAATTTCATGATACTTATTGCATGTCATTTGAGATTTCGAGTCAGACAATATAACAAAATCCAATTCATATAAACATTTCTTACGTCATCATTTGGAATGTAAAAGTTCAAATATAAACACAAGTGATCGTGAATTTAAGTAAAATATTTAACATATACGTTTAACTTGATTGTGTGTCCAATTATAATACATAAAAATCAAACGTGAGAGATTGTGACTCTTGAGTCTTGCCTCTCAGTATATTCACATGTCACTCCAATATTTTCTCCATTTTTAATTTTAAAAGTTAAGTTTATTTAATCTTAATATTCAAATTTAATTGTCTTATCTCAACCCATACTTAAAATCAAACTTCCATATTAACTCAAATTTCTTCAAATCACAATCTCCATTCTCCGTAAAAACTTCTTCTCTTTCAAATTCAAAAAGTCAATAAGATAAAGAGATAAAACTTAAAACTCTTTTATTGTTCTACATATGTTTTTTATTTAGTCCACCTTTTTTCTCTTCATCCCTTTCTTCTTATGTATGTTTTTTATGATTTTCTTCCACTCATTTTATTTAATCCAATTTGTTTTGTTTTTCAAGTATAACCATGTAACTTACAAGTTTCTTGAAACGATGCTCTCTCAAAACTGATGTCAAGTATTATGCTACTTTTTTTTAATATTTTTGTTTTTCATTCTTACTTTTTCAAACAACTGCTATCCATTTATGATGAGCATACCGTCTGCTACTACAATGTATGCTATTAAATTTTTTTAATACCCCCTTTCAAAACATATGAGAATTATTGAATTTTAATATTTTATCATAAATAATATTATTTAGAAATATATTTATATTTATATTTATTTATTTGTACAAAATTTTAATAATTATTATTTATTTATTTATTTTAAATTATATTCATATTATTATTACATATATTTTAAACATAAAATATGTCCGCCTATATCCGTGCGCAACGCACGGAATCACAACTAGTCTATTCAAATTTTGGAGGGTGGACATGCACCACATCAGCAGCATTTTGACTAGTGAAAAAGTCCAAAATGCCCCGAACTACATATTCACCATTTTCTCCATTCGATATAGCAACCATATATGTGGCAAGTTTTCTCCTTATATTTCATCCAAACATCATCAATCAATCTAAAAATTATTTGAATTAGGGGACTCAGATTCTTATTATCGATCTTTCGTATGTCCAATTGATCTAGAAAGATAGATTAAGAATTTTCTTTTTTAAGGTACTTCTCTAGTTGAATGGTGATCATTATTGGTGTGTTTTTCAATATAATAATGACATACATAAGTATAAAATAAAATAATATATTAATCAGTTGAGGCGCATAATTATTATCTTTAAATCAATATTTACTCACATCACCTTACAATAGAGATGTATTCGATTTTCTTCTCAAATACAACAACTTACCAAATGCGTGTGTGGTTCGGAGTTTTGCGCCAACTTTGAATTATCCTAGACAATTTGATCACTTTAAGTATTGTAGTAGAAGTAAACTCAAAAATTAGTTAAAGTTGGAATTAGTTAAATGACTACTTTCCTAATATTAGTTGAAGTTGAAATTAGTAAAATGAGTAAACTCAAATATTAGTTGGAGTTGGAATTAGTAAAACCACTATTTTCCTAACATGTTTATAGGCCTAAAGACATTTCATTGAATAGACACACCTATCATGAAGTAAGTTCTTTGAAAAGAGGAAAATGAATAAACTCAAAAATTAGTTGAAGTTAAAATTAGTAAAATGACTCCTTTAATTTTCTAATATGTTTATAGGGCTATAGATATTTCATTGAATAGACATATTTATTGAGTAGACAAATTTATTAAAAAAAAAAACATATTCATTAAAAGTAATGTAAATAATTGGAGTTGAGTTAGGGATGGGCCCATAATGGGGTTATTGGGCTCCGCAGCCCTATAACTTTTTTTTTTTTTTTTTTTTTTTTTTAATTTTCTTAGCACATTTATGCGTATTACATTGATAAAATATAAACTTTTATGCAATGCAAAGAGCACCTTGTAGCCAAAATGGATGAGATGTACTTCTTGAGTCAAGAGTTTCCAAGTAACTTCCTTGGGATTAGAACCTCCTTTTTTACACCATTCTCTTGAGTTCACATTTTGGGCTCTCCTTGTATCTTCTTTTTGGCTCAGTTCAAGTTCGCATTTGCTCGCTTTTTAGATTTTGGGTTTTGTAATTTCTACCTTTGTATCTTCTTTTTGCTCGTTCTTTAGATTTTTTACTTTCTATGTGTGAAAATAAGAGAAACTCTTAATACTTTACTATTTAAAATTACAACAAAATTTTGTCAAAAAGTTACATGTTAAGAATATTATATTTTTTTTAATACTTACTTAGTGAAATTCACAAACAACCATTATTTATAAAGTATACTTACGATTAAATACTCATTCTTGCATGTTTTAAACAAATATCATTTAAATATTACAAAAACCTAAATGTAAAAAAAAAAAAAAAGGTTTAATAATCTCACACTTGCTAATAAGAGACAATTTGATCAATGTGATAGTATTAAAAAGTTGTAGAGAAATGGACGAGTGAAAAAAAAATTATATTTTGAGTAAAGTTATATTTTAAATTTCATTTTGCTCTTGCATTTTCAAATAAAAATAAAAATTCATTTTGCTCTTGTACTTTCAAACAAATGGAATAATTATATTATATATACATGATTATTTTGAGTAAAGTTATTTCACTTATATATTTAGACCCGACCCCAAGATTTATAATTTTTGAGTATGCCACTGAGCCGAGTTGAGCCTAGTTTAGCATGGTGAGCTTGAGCTCGGCTCGTCAACATAAATGAGCTCGGCTCATGTTTGATTCCCCAAGTATTAATGAGCTCGGCTCAAATTTGATTCTCCAAGTATTAATGAGCTCGAACTTTATTTGATTATTACCCTATTCAAGCTTGATTTGATTTCTGTTTTATTTATTTATTATTTTTATATACACCCTAATGTATGCCAACACATTTGTACAATATATCACTATATTTTACTTTTATTTTTACTAATAAAAAAAAAGCTTTATTTAATCATAAACACTAACTTCTATTAGAAAATCCTTCTTAGCAAAGTCACTTATTTTTATCAATTTATAATTTCATTTATGAAACCCTGAGAATCAGACCTAGCTCTGCTCATTTTTAACCATGGGACTAAGAGACATGATGTGCAATTTAGCTAATTCAAATAACAAACATAACAAAAGGAAGCCAATATTTCATTTGCTGCATACACCATGAATTTGCTACTCAGATTCAAGTCTAGAAGCGGCAGCATCATACATGTATATAAACACTAAACCATTGACCCATTCATGGCTAAACATGGTTGATGCAAAATTGCAAAATAATGTTAAATCCACCATCAAATTGCAAAATCGTAGAATTGTCACCATAGATAGATATTAACTTCTAGCCGAAGCCGAAAACAATGGAAATTACATATTACAACGTGCATTCATTAGTACATTAAATCCAGCGAAACTTATCAAGAGAACACAATAGAAAATGTACAGCACGTCTATTGCTTCTTCGAGACACCAACAGTCTTTCCCCTGCAGCCAGTAGCCTTGGTGTGCCGTCCACAAACTCGTAGGCCACAGTATAAAACAGCAAATGAAGCAACACATCATCTTTATATAATTTCATCAATAGTTTTTACACTTGTGCAAGATCAAGCTACAACACAACAATCTTTGACCACATTCCTGCACTTTCCCCTTTGACCAAGCATATTACTACTAGTAACACGCCGTTCAAAACCCATTGCTGCAAATTAAACCCAAAACTCTTCTATTTCAGCATATAAAATACCAGCTAAAATACAGCATAAAAATAATAATAGTAAGAAACTAAGAACAGAGGAAACTATGTTTCTTGCAATATAGTTATCATATATGGTGCTCCAATCAAGATTGAGAAGAATAAATAAGTATCCAGGATACGTGGTACCATCATCCAAAACAATTTTACTGACTATGAACTCCCAAAATAAATTATGTTGACTTCAAATCGTGCTTCTACACATGATCAATACGAACTGAATTTATAGAATATAATTGTTTTAGCAACGATATACAAAATCAAGGAACTACATAAACCCCTAGGAAAATAATAGATGGGTGGGTTCATAGATATACCAGTGATAATTATATTGAGGATGATGGAGGTGTGGCCCAGAAATCACTCAGCAAAGTAGAAACAAAAGGGCACAAACCTATGAAAGTGAAGAAGAGGAAGTCAGTCAATCCCCAGTAGCATCCTGTTCATAGGGGTAGTATGCCAATATAATCTCACGGTAAAAATGTATTGACTCAAAACAAATTAAGCTCAAAACAAAATTAGTGCCAACTAATTTTGAGTTGGATGCTTCTGTACACTCCCTTTTCCATGCATTTGTATCACAAAAACAAGATCCTCAGTTGAATCATCTGCATAGGAGATTAAGGATTATATCAACTTCAATGGACTAGATAATACATTAAAAAAATTTTAAACATATAAATACACCAGAAAAACATTTCTTTCTATGTTCGAAATAAGTTTTTTTAGCCATGTTACCCTCAAGCTAATACAGATGTGGCTTGGGTATAACCTTCACCAAGCAGCAGAACAACTAGATATCACTCACCAAGTTAAAATATTTTAGGATAACCACAACGGAGAAGTTACAATGATCTGGTTCTTGGAATTGGTTTGGAGTTATGTTTGAGGCTGCTGTTTTAGGACAATCACCAGAAGTATGAGAGGCCGAGCAGGCAAAGTAATTCTCCAGACGACCAGACCCAATATGTGCTGGCCCACGAGTACCAAATTCATCCACTGGCCCACGAAAGGCCCCATCACCAAGCAGCAGAACAACTAGATATCACTCACCAAGTTAAAATATTTTAGGATAACCACAACGGAGAAGTTACAATGATCTGGTTCTTGGAATTGGTTTGGAGTTATGTTTGAGGCTGCTGTTTTAGGACAATCACCAGAAGTATGAGAGGCCGAGCAGGCAAAGTAATTCTCCAGACAACCAGACCCAATATGTGCTGGCCCACGAGTACCAAATTCATCCACTGGCCCACGAAAGGCCCCAAAACCATGGACTTTTACCAAGGTAGTGATTATCAGGCCTTATAGAGCCTTCTCTCTTCTTATTCCTGATGTGGTACTCGGGATTGTCACAATTTGTCATGACTTTTGGGGTGGGCTGTGGTGGCCCATGATGACCCCAGTTGCTCTTGGGACAGTGGATTGAAAACTCATATTGGGTCACATTCACTGGAGGATAGGACAGGAAGGTTATGGTATTATCCCACAAAGGTTAGAGGTAAGACGCAACTAAGAATGTCTGTTAAAAGTCACCGCGATTCTCAGGCCACATTATATTTATCTCCAGAGGTCTCCAAAATTCATACTTGACAGGACAAAAGAATAAGTCTCCACAAGTCATAGGTCCACATCAAAATGCAAGCTGCAAGAGAACAAGTCATCTTTCACTTGAATATAGAAAGAATGAATATTGGACAAATTTGTATATTTTTTTCCCATAACAAACTTTGGAATAGCATTTTGAGTCAAGAAATCGGAATACATACCCAAACACTGCCAAAAAGCATGCTAAAATCCATTTGCATCTTCATCTGCAATAAGTTGTGACTCACAGTTCACTCTCTTAAGTTCTAATGTCATAAATCATTTAAACTTTGATCAGCAGGCTTCCTCGATAGTATCATCTTGTTCTGTCAACAATTACCCGATAATCCCACTGAATCCCCAAATAATACTCAGACAACAGATATCATCCTCCATTAAAAATACTAATAAAGTAAATAGTAAGAAAAGATACAGAACATAAACAATGAAAAGCACCAACTATGAGTGCATACAGATGTTTAAGCTTAAGAACAATGACATAAATTCTGTAAGAGCACCTCCATTTTTTTAATGAATGACCTAAAAAAAATTTAAAAAAATAGACGAAGAAAAAAAAAATCACTTACCAATCAATTTTAGGAACCTCGTAAATTATCAGAGAAAGAGGGAAACAAATGTTTCACAGCTTTGGTAAGCATAATTAAACATTAACCATTAAACAAAATCTTATAAACCAAGTAGTACAACTTTGTCAACAAGTCATGCATGTGCTTCCATTGCCAATGACAGTCATAGTAATCACTGGAGTCGAACTGGCAAAGTCAGGTTCAGAATTGGGCTCAAAAAATGGCAATTCAAATTAGATCTAACCTCAACAGGGACAGGAGGAAAAATTCCTACATATGAGAAACCATTAGATAATTTCACTTTATTATCCAATTTTTAAGATAGAAAAGATGATGTGATATTCTGGCAGGAAAAGCACGCACCCACGCCTACACACTTATAATAGGTCCATAAACTCTGTGTGTGTGTGTGTGTGTGCGCGCGCGTATATAATCGTGCTCCTTATTTAGCTCAAATACATTAAATAACTTTCTCTATTCGGTTGACAATATCAATGCTATTTTGTCTCAAAATCTAAAATGCTTAGTTTATAAATAACCTTATGTATTTATCAAATGAGGTCTGCAATGTTAATAATAATTCAAAATAACTATTTAGACTTAGCCAGTATCATTTAGTAATCAATGTAGTAAACAATTCAGAAGACAGAATCATGAAATCAAATACTTTTTCAACATGATGCATCTGGGCAGCAAAAATTTCCAAAGGTGAAAAGCCCAACAAGTCAATGCTCCAGTAACTGAGGAGATTCTGAATAGCATTCAACTTAAGCATGTCAATGGCAAGATATCTAACAAAATTATCACATAGTAAGTATAACTTACTGATAAAACAAAGTAAACAGGATACATAAAAATTGAATATTTGGAACAAGAAGAGAAGGGAAAAGGCCAGAAGCCACACGACATAAAAAGTACTCCATCCATCCCAATCTAAACAGCCCCCATTTCGAGGTTGCACAAAAATTTGTCACCATAGTTTCTAACTTATTCAGACATTACAAGCCTACACCTTGTTTTGGAAAAGAGAAATATCAGGGTGCAAGGACAGTGTTAAGGGTCATCCATACCATCTGTTCTAAAGGGTAGTTCTAAGCTATTTAATATCACATATATCCTGAAAAAACAAAAAAAAATGAATAGGTAAAATACTGCATCACCTCTAAAACAAAAACTGAAAGTTCAGAGACAGGCAAACCATCTTACAGCACAAAAACAAATCTCCTCACGTGAATCTTTAAATGCACAAAGTAACCATTATTTTTTTCTAATTTGAAAATTTAGCCCCGATTATGTGGATTGTAACCAACAACCATGAGATAAAAAAAAATCCCCTTAAATCCAAAATAAAGAAACAACCGTTCAGACCCCAAAATTGTATATTTGGAACAAGAAGCAAAGTGAAGGCCACGACCACACTGAATAAATATGTACTGTATACATATAGGCTACCATCTGTTAAGAAGAATGCTACTAAGCCATTTTTCATTTTTGGTAAGTACTAAGCCATTTAATTTCATATTTAACTTTCCCATATAAAAACAATAAATAAATAGATAAAATACTGGAACCATCTTACAGCACAAAAAGAAAGCCATACCTGAATCTTTTAAACCCACAACCAAAAATATGATGTTTGAGAAGACGCACAAATTGATCAGCACTGGTTTGTCGGCATCCAAATGACTGGGCCCACATTAAAACACCATGCTGATTGCATAAGGCAACAGATTCCGCCAAGTCATGATGAAAAGTCAAACAACCTAGTAAACTGCATAAAACAGTGTTAAACACAAAGGGAACTATGGAAAATAAGATACTTCCAATTTTTTTTGATATTTCCACAATTCCTTTTGATATTTCCTCAAGTCCCGCACTCCCGCTCTCACATGGTGGTGGGACCCACAAAAATATAATAAAATGTTAATAGCTACTAAGTATAAACATTGGAATGGTAGGGTCTGAAACAAGTCCGGAAGAAACTTTAAAATATTTCCTGAAATTACTCCTTTATTTCCTTAACTAGCAAAGCCTGTAAACATTACCATCTTCTATTAAAACCATAAATAAAAGAAGGAAAATAAATGATCAAATAATGACCAGACCACCATCAATAATGATGATTTACTTCTTTCCTCCTATACTTAATATTATATTATGTTTCCTTTTCTGTATGCACTTTCTTTTTGTTGTTAAAGGCTACCATATTGTTACTGAATTTATCATGCCAATAGTGAATATCTGTTTTAAATTATATATTCAAGATATCATCAAACTCAAATAAATAAGATGGCAGTTCAAACTCAAATAAATTATATACAAATCAGTGGGTACAATAATTGAGTAATAATCCAATGTCAAATAATCAGGCAACCAAATGTTTAGAAGAAGAAGAGAATATCAGTTACAAATAAATAACCAAAACGAGAAATCCATCACCACCATAATTTATTATCATTTGGACCATCCACGCATATCTTTCTCAAATTCTGTCTATAAAACATTTCCATTAAAACGAAACGAACTAAGAAAAAATAATTAATATAACAAAAGACAAAAATTGTCCTGAAAAACTCAAAGATAAAAACATCTGGATTTGAAATATAAAATTATATATACAAAAAGACAACATCAATTAGTTATTTCAAATGACGCATGCATGAAGGAATATGGACAGATATGTACTAAAACTGAAATTTAACTTGTTAGAAACTTCTGTTTTAGGAAAATAATGGTAAAACTTACGAGTAACATAATTTAGGAAAATAATTAATCATACAATATTCAAATCAACCACCTTCAACAATTACATGATTATAAGGTAATTAATATCAGCAATCATCCACAAATTTAATATCATGGTCTTTGTCATTTAATTTTATGACTTTTCTTCTCTATCTGACAAATAGAGTTAAATATGCTTCTGTCCCATTATTTCAATCCCTTTTTAGGAATTTTGACTTTGATGAGAATAACCATTTAACATGCTTATATGAAGGAATATTTAAACCATCAAGTAACATGCCCATGGTTCTAAAATCTTTCTTGACCCCCGACTAACCCCACCTAGTCTCTACTGCCTTGATTTGGGTGGGCAACTAGGCAGAATTTGTCATTTCGCAAATAGATTTAGTTAAGGTTTTGAGGCTTTACAATGAATAGGTAAAATACAGCATTACCTCTAAAACAAAAACTGAAAGTTCAGAGACAGGCAAACCATCTTACAGCACAAAAATAAATCTCCTCACGTGAATCTTTAAATGCACACAGAAACCATTATTTTTTTCTAATTCGAAAATTTAGCCCCGATTATGTGGATTGTAACCAACAAACATGAGATAAAAAAAAATCCCCCTAAATTCAAAATAAAGAAACAACCGTTCAGACCCCAAAATTGTATATTTGGAACAAGAAGTAAATTGAAGGCCACGACCACACTGGATAAATATGTACTGTATACATATAGGCTACCATCTGTTAAGAAGAATGCTACTAAGCCATTTTTCATTTTTGGTAAGTACTAAGCCATTTAATTTCATATTTAACTTTCCCATATAAAAACAATAAATAAATAGATAAAATACTGGAACCATCTTACAGCACAAAAAGAAAGCCATACCTGAATCTTTTAAACCCACAACCAAAAATATGATGTTTGAGAAGACGCACAAATTGATCAGCACTGGTTTGTCGGCATCCAAATGACTGGGCCCACATTAAAACACCATGCTGATTGCATAAGGCAACAGATTCCGCCAAGTCATGATGAAAAGTCAAACAACCTAGTAAACTGAATTAAACAGTGTTAAACACCAAGGCAACTATGGAAAATAAGATACTTCCAATTTTTTTTGATATTTCCACAATTCTTTATGATATTTCCTCAAGTCCTCCACTCCCGCTCTCACATAGTGGTGGGACCCACAAAAATATAATAGAATGTTAATAGCTACTAAGTCTAAACATTGGAATGGTAGGGTCTGAAACAAGTCCGGAAGAAACTTTAAAATATTTCCTGAAATTACTCCTTTATTTCCTTAACAAACTAGCAAAGCCTGTAAACATTACCATCTTCTATTAAAACCATAAAGAAGGAAAATAAATGTTCAAATAATGACCAAACCACCATCAATAATGATGATTTACTTCTTTCCTCCTATACTTAATATTATATTATGCTTCCTTTTCTGTCGCACTTTCTTTTTGTTGTTAAAGGCTCCCATATTGTTACTGAATTTATCATGCCAATAATGAATATCTGTCTTAAATTATATATTCAAGATATCATCAAACTCAAATAAATAAGATGGCAGTTCAGTATGATTTAACATACAAATCAGTGTGTACAATAATTGAGTAATAATCCAATGTCAATTAATAACAAAAAAAAAAAATAATCAGGCAACCAAATGTTTAGAAGAAAAAAGAGAATTATCAGTTACAAATAAATAACCAAAACGAGAAATGCATCACCACCATAATTTATTATCATTTGGACCATCCACGCATATCTTTCTCAAATTCTGTCTATAAAATATTTCCATTAAAACGAAACGAACTAAGAAAAAATAAATAATATAACAAAAGACAAAAATTGTCCTCAAAAACTCAAAGATAAAAACATCTGGATCTGAAATATAAAATTATATATACAAAAAGACAACATCAATTAGTTATTTCAAATGACGCATGCATGAAGGAATATGCACAGATATGTACTAAAATTGAAATTTAACTTGTTAGAAACTTCTGTTTTAGGAAAATAATGGTAAAACTTACGAGTAACATAATTTAGGAAAATAATTAATCATACAATATTCAAATCAACCACCTTCAACAATTACATGATTATAAGGTAATTGATATCAGCAATCATCCACAAGTTTAATATCATGGTCTTTGTCATTAAATTTTATGACTTTTCTTCTCTATCTGACAAATAGAGTAAAATATGCTTCTGTCCCATTATTTCAATCCATATTTAGGAATTTTGACTTTGATGAGAATATCCATTTAACATACTTATATGAAGGAATATTTAAACCATCAATTAACATGCCCATGGTTCTAAAATCTTTCTTGACCCCCGACTAACCCCACCTAGTCTCTACCGCCTTGATTTGGGTGGGCAACTAGGCAGAATTTGTCATTCCGCACATAGATTTAGTTAAGGTTTTGAAGCTTTACAATGCTTTACATAACTTTGTTGTACTTTATAAGCGTAATTTTTGGCATTTTACCTTGAAAAATTTTGGCACTTCACATCAACAATATTTGTGCTCGGTTTCATTCGCGGAAAGGGAATGGAATGTTTTACATTGAAAGAGAGCAGTTGTGGACTGGGAATGAAATGCTTTACTAGCACTAAAATTTAAGTTGAAAATGAAAAAGATGTGGGAATGGGCAACGAATGTTGATTCATCATGAGAGAGGTGGGCTTCAACCTTTCGGTTCATTTCATTCCCACAAGCACTATCTTTCCATTTAAAATTTAATTCCATTCCTTTCCCACAAGGAATGGGAACCAAATGCATCATATGTGACACACACACACACACACACACACACACACA
>JAUMHB010026577.1:12539-23547 GCA_032359685.1 Pittosporum tobira
ACACACACACACACACACACACACACACACATATACAATAGAGAGAAACAACACACACACACACACACACATATACAATAGAGAGAAACAAATAAGACCGGCTGGTAGCTAGGTAGCCTACATCCTACAAGAGAATTTTAGAACATTCAACATACTAGTAAAAGTCTACATATTTGTTCCACACAAGTTCACAATACTAAGTGAACTGTTTCAAACGGAGCACTTGTTTTGGACTATCCAAGAGCAAGTGAGAATAAGAAAATTGAACACATCACATATCTAGTCAAGTATCTGTTTTTTAAGGCATAGTTAACCATTCAATAATGCACTGAAAGTGTTATATCTAGCAGGACTACATCCAACCACTTGTATTAATAAAACTATATTAAGGTTTGAGTATGAAGAAACAAAAATTCAGTAGAGAATATAGCCATCCAGAGCAACCATGTAGGATGGTAGTAGGAAATTCCTACCACAAGAAGGTGTACACATTGCAGCTATTTATTTATTTGTCTTCTAAGTAAATTAAAGGATATCGAGAAGAGTTTAAGCACAATATCAAGCTTTATTTCTAAATTTGAATAAAACAACCCAGTTATAGTCCTAAATTTAAGCTAGAAATCAACGGCACCAAGACTCACAAATGGTTTTAATCCATGGTATACCTCATTACATCAGTCAAAGTATAACTTGAAAATATGGACTAGAACATCTTTTCTATCTAGAAATTACCCGAATCTGCAATTGAATGTGGCGGCAACCCAGATGAATCAACTGGATTTTGATTTACCACCGACCCTGGAAGGGCTGCTGCTTCTATCGAACCATTCTTCACACGGTTACAACTTAATGATGTCAATTCTTTGCCACAACATCTACTTCCATCTCAGAGAGTGGTCTTCCCGGCAACATCTGGCCCGCCTAATTGGGCTGCATCAATTGCTAAGCATGCATACGAGGGCAGAGTGGAGGAGCCCTATTTCGGCACTTGTGGCACTTAAACCCAATAAGATATCCAATTTTTGCAGCAGCAAGTCCAAACGCATCCCCGTGGAACCAATCTGCAGTAGTATAAAGGTGGCTTACGAAATATTATAAAAACAAGAATGAAAAGACTGGAAGAAATTAGGATGCGTCAGTAGCCAATTCACAGTAAAATTGGGGAAAAATACTATGATTGTCTCTGTACTCCTGGTTTGGTGTCATTGTATAGTCCACGTACAAAAAAAATTCCAATTTAGTCCTCATACAATGCAATTGGGCATCATTGTGGTCCATTTTTACAAATGTATAAGTCAAACAATCTGACGTGTCACTCTTTAGAATGAGCGCACATTTGAAATCTAAGACCAAAATGATTCTCGATTACATTGCACGAGGACTATATTGGAAAATTAAATGTGTATGAGGACTAAAATGAAACTAAAGCAAGAGCACATAGACCATTTTAGTATCACAAATGGAAATGAAGTTTCATACCTCCACAGATTTCACAACCAATATAATTCAATGTAGATGTAAACTCTGCCTCACAGCAGAGACTGCATTTAGGTTTATCAAACATGGAATTCAGTTGTTCAGAAGCCACTATAAGTTTCTCACTCCTAAACTGTGAGAGCTTTTCATCATTCAGCTTCCTAGACAACCAAAGACCATTCAACCAGTACGAATGACATCTCAAGGACCTCTTCTTCTTCTGCCAAGTACTTGGGCTTTCAGGGTTCTTGGGCTTCACGGGCTTCTTGGAGTTCCCCTTCTTGGATTTGGTTTTTTTCCCTTTCTTGAGGCTTTCAATAAACTCAATTTGTCGAGGCATCATTTTAACTTTCCTCAAAGACCGCCGCAGAGGTACAACAACAGATTGTTTTTTATTGGTCTGACATTTTTTCAGTCGCTTGTATTTACCAGCCCGTGTACCGGATTTTGAAAGCAACTTCAGTTTTGCCTTGTTGCCTGTGGCTACGGAGTCCTTCTGCAAATTGCCCCTGTTATCAATCTTCATGCAGGTCTGATCCTGCTGGCATTTGTGACATGTATAAGTGGATTCAGCGGAGATTGCTCCAGCAGACTTCCTAGTATGTGTTTTATGGAAATATCCTGCAGAACGATATTGGTAAAAACAAATACCAAAGCTGAATCCAACAAGATTTAAAAGTATAATATTTTCAATCGTTCAAAAACCTCAAATCTGTATGCTAGTTAAGTCTATTTAAAGATATTAAAACTAGTATGAAAAATAATTGAATTCCGTATAAAGTATATACATAAAGACAAGAATTTTTCAGGAAAAGAAAAAAAGAATCAATGGAAAACATCTAGCTGGTCAAGATCCATTGATCAGCATCATGCTAATTGGGAAAAGAATAACAATGCCAAGCTTATTGTAAGCTACGGTGCTGAAATACTTCATTAATAGGTCACAAAATACTCCATAAAGAAGTCAGAAAAGGAGTACTATCTGCTAATTTTTTACCTTCGCAATACTGGCAACTCACAGCTTCCCTGCAAGTGAAAATGAAATGAAATATATCAATCAGTACAACTGAGAAGTAATAAAATCGCTTAGAAATATCAAAAAGCTAGTAGGAACTTAGAGACGGAGAAAAACAGAGAACCAGTGATGTAACCAGGATTTTACTCACTGGGGGCTTTAGGAACTGATAACAAAATATATTTCCAACTAAAGAAAAAGAATAATTGGAGTTAACACAAAATATATCAATACTTAAAAGAACAGTGAATTCTAGGCTGAAACAGGAAAATCAATTCTTAAAACTATATTACTTATCTTTTAAACCTCAAGAACCTTCTTCACTAAATACATTGGGACCTACAATTACTTAGCTACCCCAATCAATTATATGGCTACTTTCTGTTTTTTTTAATAAAAATAAAAATAAAACACTAGGCACAAATGCGTCTATGACATGTATTGCGAACATTACAGTCAACCAGCTTATATTTCCTTTAAAATTAATTCTTTTAAAAAAGAAATTTCAATTGAAAATAAAATTAGAAAGTGGGACCCACAGATAGTTTGGCTAAGGGACTACTAAGTTTGGTTGGTGGGCTATTGAGTCCACCCGGTGATTTATACAGTGAATACCCTAATGGTAGTGGAACAAGAAGGCCATTAAAAAGGAAGTGGAACAAAAGTAAAAAGGCGATTGCACGCTTTTTTTTTTTTTTTTTTTTTTTTTTAAATAGGGTAACTGCAAAAGTCAGATGTGGGATACCTGCTCAGAACCTCTTTCTTGCAATGGCCACACTGGTAAATTTCTGATCTTTCAGTCTTTGAGAAAAGGTAGGAGAACCCTCTTTCCTTGGGGAACTTCTCAAGTACAATTCCACTCTCTTGAGGTTTTTTGGAACTCGTCTTTTTGATTGCCCGTGCAATTCTTTTCGCTTCAAAAGCTTTAAAGAGATGCAAAGGAACATAAGACTCCTCCAGCCAATATTTTTTCCGTCCGCTCGAGGATGATTCTTCAACCATGGATCCATGTATCACAACAACATCAGGAATAAATTTTCTCTTGCCAAAATCAAGAAGATACTTTGCAATCGTTCCCTCTGAGCATTTCCGGCGGATGATAACCTTTTTGAAAGACCTAATCGACTTTCTAAATTCCTTGTCCATTTTTGAAAGTAGCTTAGGGTTTTCAATGGCATCCCATTTAATGTTAGCATCAAGCTCTCGGACCTGAGAACAAAAAATAAATTTAGTACACCAAGAATTTCATGGAGAAAGTAGAATAACCACTAGGATGGTAAATTGTGATAAATTGTGCTAAGACGTAATTGTCGTATGGTCAATGGGCCCATAATCATATTTTTATAAACCAGAACTAGGGTAAAGTAAGCCCTATTTCAAGGCAGGCCACTGCTACAGGGCCCACACCTTCAAGCACCACCAATAAGAAATCCAGATTCAGATAAAATACCTGGAGAGCAAGTTGTTCAACACTTGATGATGCCTCAACAGAAGCTCTCCAAGCAACACATTTAGTTCTCTTAGCATATTCTGAACTTTCTGAGTAAATTATGCCGGGTATCTTCTTACTCCCAGCTACAAAATATAAACACCAAATATTCTCAGAATTATTAACAAAAGAGGATAACTCCAAAAAAGTGAATATAGTGAACAAAGAAAGAAAGAAACTCGAGACCTTGGCGTGCAGCTTTGGAAGCCAAAGAACGTGGCAAAACCTTCCACTTGAACAGCTCACGAGAAATCCTCCCACCCCTCCACCAAAATAGGCCCAAGCCAGTGCCAGCAGCATTTGAAGAAGGATTAGGAACGATATCACGACACCTGGCCCTTTTTCGACAGGCCCCACGTTTTGAAGACATACGAGCGGAGCTGGTCACGACATGAGAAGCAGAACCAACTGTAGTAGCACTATCCACCAGCTTATGCCACTCTGCTGAAAGAGCACGGGTGTGCAGATTTGATTCTAACTGGAACAGAAAGTTCACAGAAAGTCAACGTATAACTAATAGCATTATTTTAATAGCTAATTGATGCAATGTTTTAAAAATTAAAGTTAAAGAAATTTCATTAGTGGAAAATGGAAAAATAATTATGATATAACCGCTAAAGCCAGAGCTTATACAAGAGACTGAAGGAATATTCTCACCATGATGAGAAAGTCTCTCAATGATGCCACATCAGATGCCTCATAAACAGCCTTACGCCAAGTCTTGGAATAGTCTGAATTCAGCCACGGGCCCAACAGAAGCCCATGCAAGCGGTCTTCAATGCAAAGGATATGGCACATGACATCAATAAGATGACCTTTCCATTTATTTCTAGGCTCAATACCTAGTGACTCACTCGTAAAATTTTTAAGAAAGGGGGCTGTATCCTTTAAAATGAACAAGCAATCCCCGCCATCCTCGGGAGTTTTGCAAGAGAAGCACCACCCGCATTTTTCTTTCCTAGCATCGACGTCTAAGTTCTGAATATTTGACCAACAAAACTCAGTAGATATATTTGTTAAGACCTTCAGCTGTGCGGATATTATTTCCTCAACTGATTTTCTAGTATCATCCGATATTTTATCTGTTGATTTGCGCAATAACACATCCACAGCTGATGAGGCTGTTCGTGCAAAACTGTAAAAGTTCACGTAATTAACTCCACGCTGACTTGGCATGTGTGCAAGCTGAATATTCTTTTCAAGTTCAACCTCCAGAGTGGTTGATTTTTCTGGAATGTGTATATCATTTGAACTCCCTGAAGAACTTTTTGAGGTCCTAGTACTCTGTAAATTATGTATGCCAGTGATAACTTGAGAAACTTCAGCTGATCCTTCAGAACTGGCTACCGGATTTCCCATCTTCATCAAATCATCCACAATGACCGGCTCAGAGATCCCAGGCCCCACATTACCAGAACATGTAGATACAATAGATTTTTCTTCAGGTTTTCCGTTTTCACTTTTTACTATAAAAGATACATTCCAAAACTTCATGATTGCTCCCAATAATGTGCTATAAAATATATGGGTTGACTTTATTGCTTCAACGACGACAGTCAAATCATTTCTGTGGTAGTATCTGATGGGGGATTCCTTGTCACCCGAATCCGACCTACAAGTTCAATCAAAACAACTTTAGGATAATGAAGTATATAGACGCTATTGAAATTTAAAAATATACAAGTCGAAAAATTAAACAAAATTGTTCCCTTTTTTTCTGGATATGCATTAGATTCTTCATTTATCGTATATAAATTCTGAATCAATATAAAGGCAAGATTCTTCTAGAGTTATTTAAAAGAAGTCTTATAATTCCAAATTCCAGATTTCCAAGTTTGCCAACCAAGAGCTCAATCTTCTATTTAAAATAAGAATTAATGCTTTCTATCGGTTCCTCAGATTAAACTTTTAATACACATCACATCAAGCTTCCAGGCTGAAACTCTGATTCCCAGATTAAGAGAGTATGTATACTTCCACATAGAGTAATCGACTTCCAATATTTATTTAAACATAAAAGGTTTTAAGCTGTTTTCCATTTAAAAATACATTTTCTAAATTTCATTTTGTAATTTTGACTCAGTAATCATTAACCAATTTTATATTAAAACTAATGATCTTAATATAAAGTAGTTACTAACTTAAAATTGAAGTATTACACAAGTATATTGAGATTTTTTTTTTTTTTTTTTTTTTTTTTATAGGTAAATCAATTCATTAAAAGCACCAAAAAGGGGGCGAACCCTACGTAAACGCGGAGTATACAAGCATTGGAAAAATAAAAGGCACACCTATGCCCCAATACTGAGCTCTAAATTAGCACCAAAAACTATGCCCCTAAAGCGAATTCCCCCAAAAATCCCACAAAATGGACAATAGAACCCTGCCTAGGCAGTCTAGGAGAAGGTGGCCACCTAGTTAGTCTAAGCAAGCCGCGGGCATGGTTCTTTTAAATCGTTTTTCCATATCTTTAGCATATGAAGCTTGTTTATAATTTGGCTAATTTCAAATGATTAGCTTCTTTATCTCAGTATTATGATACTTTTGTTACTTGTTTGGTAGATTAAATATCTAGAATCCCTGAAATAAAATTTGTTGTGCCTTTTTTATATTATTTTCTAGGTAATCTCATGTACAATCTAAGATATATATGCTTTCTATGCTTAAGTAAATACATAAATAAAGAAACCAGTCTAGGACCTCCTAGGCACTACAGCCCCACCCTCCGGCTCCCGAATTCCCGTTTCCGATTTGTAGGATGCTGTCTAATAACATAGTGTATTTACAATACTTAAATTAAAGTGGATTTTAGAAAGAAAAAAAAATCATCATAACAAAACGGATACTCTTTCATCCGAAATGAATAAATAATTGAGATCTTAAATGCAAGGGATATAAATAAATAAACTAATAAACCCACCTAGCAAACTCCTTGGTGCTACAGCCCCACACTCTCTAATTCCACTTTCCGATTTTAAGGATGCTGTTTAACAACATATATGTCTTCTTACAATACTTAAATTAATGTGGATTTTAGAAAAAAAAATCATCCTAGCAAAACGGATACTCTTTTATCCAAAAGGAATAAATAATTAATATATTAAATGTAAGTGATCACAAATACTACTTACATTTGGGCTTTCATTCTATAAAATAAATTTTTTTAAGGAGGTTGTACAATAACAAGGGGGACGACAAGACCACAGTCTGATGTCTAAATCAGTTTTGTTATTTAGATAAAAGAAAATATTTATTTTGTTATTTAGATAAAAGAAAATATTTATTAGAATAGAGGGGGAAAAAGTACAACAGAGAGAAGATGAGGATATTCTAAAGAAGGTTTGATAGCACCTGTTGACGAGAAGAAAAACATCAGTTAAGACATTTTTGACATATCCAAGGAAACAGAATGGGATTATGGATATGGTCCTTGGGTGAGGGAGGGAAATCAAAAATCAGAGGCCTATTATGGTGTCACCATTTTATGTAATGGTATTTTGTTTTTGTTGTCTAATTTTTTTTCTTTTCCCCTTTCTTTAGTCATGTTCCTTTATTTTATTAATGAAGGCATTGAAATTATACAGTGCTTGAAGCCTTGAAATGAACTTGTTTGCCTTATAAGATTGGTCTATGGTAAATGTTTATGTAATATCAAATTAAACCTATAACGTGCTTTATATAGTATATACAATAGAAATATCAATTAACTAATCTCACCTAAGCTTTTGTTACTTAAACTATTCAAACATTGCCCAAAACTTCATAAAGGCAATAGGTTCTAGAGACCGAAGAAATAATTATAACAGCACATGGCATTGAGCAATTCATAATATTTGGAAAAAGACTATAAGTTCCTCATTCTTGTTTTTCACTAGTGAAGCCACAATCTTTCACAGCAGATCTTATGTAACTTTCTAAAACAGCCATGGTTACTGTTCAGATACAGCACTGTAATGGCAGTAATAACCACAAAATAAGCAAGGCCACATTATGTCTATGCATATAATTTTCTAAATTAGCTGCTTCAAACCCCCAACATTTTTAAGGTGGGAATCTTTCATAGAAGGAAATGTTCGCTTCATGAAGCCACTGCCCTTTTATGCCGTGAAAGCAAACTTACCACTGTTCTATATTACCTCTGACAAAGCACTGATAAGTATCAAAACGGTCAGCTTATTATCAAATTTCACTAATAAAACAAAATTGAGTTTTCAGAAGAATAAAAACATTTGACAAGATAAACTCATAAATAGGAAAAACACTTACACCAACAGGTAACCACAGCTGCTATAATATAGCCGGCCGTAAGGATCAATTCCCAAAAGCTCTCCTCCACGAATTGAAGTTCCTACTCTCATCCAGGGGTTATTTTTGTCAATTTTGCACTCGGGACAATACCAATCACCCTCAGGCAAGACACTAGTGACAACCCCAACACACCTTGAATGATACGCTGCAGGGCAACCATCACAGCATATTAAGCTTCCATCCATCTTACAAAGGAAGCATTCATCACTATTCCAATCTGTGGTTTCTTCAACCAACTCAGAGGTCAAACAAGAAGTGCCAGAAGCATCCATTACCGCCCTCCCTTTTTTTGTAGTTTCAAACACAGCCTTCCGATCATAATCCATGCTCGGATCAATTGCCAGTGTTCTTCTATTAAGCTCTGACCTTATGATTTCCACTTCATTCACACCATCACAAAGACACCGAAGCATCTCAATCTTTACAAATTCTGGTTGTTTGTAGTAATCACTCTCAAATAGCTTTAAGTGACAAATATCAAAACCAGGACTCAATAGAGAACTATGCATTAGGAGGTACTCAACCATGAAGATGGGCCAGGTGATCAGGTCCAAAAAGTTCCAGTTAAGACTCCTACATTTCAAAAGATAAACATGAAGAACAAATTGAACCAAAAAAAAGGTATGTTCAAATAATCATATGGATTCACTTTAGGGAGAGGAAAAAGCACAATACCTCAGGCAAATAGAAGCAGCTTCAGAACTTTCATCAGGAATAGACTCCAAGTGCTCCCTCAAAGTTTGTAAAAGAGACACATGAATATAATCAAATAATAAAGAAGGAGCCTTGCATTTCAAGGCTGCCACAAAATCATCCAACTCAAATGGACTCAAAAACAGTAAAGTACTAAATGACCTCAAAAAAGAATAAACAGAGAAAAGATCAAATATAGGAATGCCATTTAAATCCAAATTTTCTGAAGACGGGGGTAACTGCGGCTTCGAAGGAAGAATATTATGACCTTCCGATTCTTCACAACGCACGACTCCATCTTTTTCCTCCGAAACCACACTAAACATAGGCGAAAACAGTTCTTCTTTCACTGCAACCAAACTACTCGCACCAGGAACATTTTCTCGTACAGAAATATCTGCTCTTCCTTTACGAGCACTTCTTCTCAACACTGTTTTCGTTGCAGAATCTGCAAACTCCGAAACTCTTCTTCTCTTTTTACTGTTTCCTTTATATGTGCCTCCTACATTCACTTCATACGCATTAACAGTCATAGTACCCATATTAGAAGGACCCACCATTTCCAAGCCACTCTCATTCACAAAGTTAGCACTTGTATCCACAGCTCCAGTGGACTTACTAGCACTAGAGCCATCAAACCCCTTTACTAGAGTATCATGACCAACCGAGTCCTTCATTTCATCATCTATACCAATATTCAAATCAAAACAATGTTCTTTCTTTGGTTTTGATTCGGATTCATCATCTTCACTCACTACATTCACATTTAAATCAATAAGCTTCTCACCCCCCTTCAACTTCCCCCTATTAAATAACTCACCATCATCCAAAGGAACATTTAAATCCAAATCAATCACATGATCATCATAATTAACATTTACATCCAATAAAATTTTCGCTTCTAGGGTTTTACTTTCAGCAGCCACACTACTACTACTACTACAAACCAAATTATCACAGGCATTACCTGAATACTTGTCCCGCCGTCTTTTCGGCGTACGTAGAATTGTATCCATGAGCTCCGCCGCAGAAGCAGCAGCAGATTGATCCTCCTCCAAAATTGAAGCTACTTGATGAGGTTCCAATTCTTCAGAACCTCCGTTTTCGTAAATGATCTCGAACAATCCAGTTTGTGAGTTATACGACTTCACGGTCCCCAAGGTGACACCATACCCTAGAAGCTCTTTCCTCACACTCCTCCCCACAAACTCCATTTTTGCTTACTTTCTCTCTTTAGAAATTGAGAGAGAGAGAAAGGGAGGAAGAAGCTACAGTGACTTTATGAGGTTTTGCTTCCCTCTCTAGAAATGGTTGTGTTTTCGGAGTGACCCTTTACACGTGTCTATTAACTTTCTCTCTCTGGGATGGTGTTTGTGACATCATTTTGTAACGGATGGATAGAGAAGCGAAATTAGTGTGAAACTCGAAATTCTAGGGGGCAAGGGTGCGCACAATAAGGACACGTGGAATTTTGAAGCGGTGAGCATTGACGGGTAGTGGGGTGCGCAGGATAAGGAAGGGAAATACTAGATAATTTATTTATTTATTTATTTATTTATTTGATGCAAATATAGATTTGTTCAAATTCACGCACATCACCCTACCCCTTTGTACAAATTTTTATAATTTTGGTAATAAAATCATTCGGATATCAAGTTGGATATATTGTTTGGTATGATTATGAGATAAAATTAAAAAAAAAATACAATATCCATGGATATTAATATTTTATCCAAAAAAATCGGATATTAATGAAAACATAGAAAATAGGTATAGATATTTATTTCCTTGATAGTATTACATAAATTTTAAATAAAGTATAGGTAATAAATACAAAAAAAATAGAATAACAAGTATGTGGTATATAATACGCATGAGGTAAGCAAATTATCATATAATTGGATAAGTATTAGTTTTTTAAGTAATGTACTTCTAATTATCAATTTGTTGAGGGTAAATCTTTTAAATCATTTATACTCACACAATTACATAAATATATATTTACGCTCATTATTTTCAAATAAAAA
>JAUMHB010026588.1:0-12873 GCA_032359685.1 Pittosporum tobira
AGTAATAGTAGAAAGTGACAGACGAATAATTTAAGTTTTAGGGCATCAAAAGTCGTCCGACGAATATTAGTGGGGTCAACACATTTTCGGTTGTGGGGTCCACAAATACTTTGCGGCAGTCCGTACATGAATAAATATTGCATAACTTTAACGTTGAAATTCTTTTTGTCGGGAACCAATATTTGAATTTAGCACCCTAAATTTTATTTTATCCCAGCATATTATACTGTTAAAAATGAATAAAGTTTATAATATTTTGAAAATATTGGGTTCTTACATATATCATATGCATTTTTATAAGGATATTTTAGAAATTTAATGACTTCTCAACTTAATTTTTAAAAATTCATTCTTTCATGGCTTGAAAGGAAATTTTTACAAGGTTTATACAACTTAGCACTAAATGACTGAAATGTGCACATAAAAATATATGTGAGAGATACATGTTATATTTTGGTTAAAATTGAACAAAATTTTATTAAAAATTTTATTTGAAGAAATCCATGTAACTCAAGGTTAAATTTTGGCCAACAAGGAATGAGGAACAGTTACGTACTTGTAATATGTATTAGGCTTAAGTATCCTGCACGTAGTGCGCGGAGTTATTTTCTTCTTTTTTTTATTAAGCGATTCAATAAAATATGATTATATTTTGAGTATACTCATACCAAGGTTCAATTTCTGAAAATATGATTATTAAATATACCTACAAGTATGCATATATTTTTATTCATTAATATTTTCTATGACACTCCCAAATCAGGATATCCACACACCGATTTAACTTGTCAATTTATTAATAACATCATAATTTATATAAATACACACAGGACTTTATTGTTTCATATAAAAATTATAAAGTACATCATATCACACTTGAAGTATAATACAAGATACTATTCATAAATTTATTATTCAATAGAGAGGTATGCAGCGGAAACATCTAAACAACTGTATAATTTTGATATCTAGTTCATTCCCCCAATAACCCGCTATCAGTTATCTGCACTTGAAATGAATATGAGACAAATGAGTGAGCTCAAATAGCTCAATAAAAAATACCATAACTAAAGATAACTCAAATAAAAAAAATTATCTTTAGCCTTATAAATCAACAAATTGAGTGTGAATGCGAATATAAACATATGAAATACTATTAACGTAACTGTAAGGGAAAAGTAAACACAAAAACAAACCGTTATGAATATCTAAATTATTCAGTCTTTAAACAATCATCATGATATTTTTATTCGACATGTCAATATACATGACTTTACCACATAGGTAAACGCTATCAATATCACACGTATTTGTCCTTGGCAAAAAACAATCATAATTTAGTAATTCGATCACACATGCCAATAATATCAGAATTGTACGTCCTTATCACTCATACTAAGGAACTCACAATCAATATCTGAATCATAAATATGATAATCACTTAAATAATTAAAATGCGACTTTCAATGTCTGTAACGAAAGTAGCCAAATATCAATAAGATAAGAATCAATTAATTTAGGAATTATTGTTACTCAAAGAGTAGTAACAATTGTTCAACAATTAAATTGTCAACATATATCCAAATTGTTAACATGTATTAAAGGTCAATTATAATATTCAATCTCAAGAGTTTCAAAACTGAATAAAATATTTATAATCAAAATATTATATTCAAAATGAAATGATAACATAACGTAAAGTTCAAATGATATTTCTTCAAGTGGAAACAAAAGGATGATACTCATTATTTTAACGCGTAGTCCGTAAAGTTATGTTTTCCTATAAATAGTTGACCTATAAATTATTTTGCGTATTATAATATAATCAATGATAAAAATATATTTAACTATAGTTTTACAAGTTCGTCAAACACCAATTTATAATAAAAAAATAATTTTGTATGATTTAAGAGTCATATAAAAATAACTTTGTTTAAAATTTTTGTAATAACTTGCAAAATATTTGAAAAAAGAAAAAATAAAACTTTACATAAATTTTGTAAAAAAACGTCTCTTAAAATATTTGATATTATAAATATATTTTACAATTTTTTTGCATAATGTATAATAAATGTACTTTGTAAGTTTTATTTGTAATAACTATTTAGATATTTTGTATATATCGGGTAAGTGTAAGTGATTTGGTTTATCGTGTTAATCCAAAATTATTATTTATTTTAAAATTACAATTTTGCTCATATCGTGCCATTGAAGATAAGTGTGATTGTTTTTGACTTATTATATATAGTATAAATTTAAAATTGTAAATTATTATTATTATAATAGTATAAAATAAATTAAAAATAATTAAATATAATTGTTTAAAATATATTTATTTTATATTATTATTAGAATAATATTTTATAATTTCAAATTAAATAAAAAATTTTACACTCTACTCTTTTAGTATTCTTTTAAAATCTTTACAATTAATTATTTTATAAAAGACCGAAAAATATTATATTTGATGTGATTTTATATAAATTATATGGTATCAACTTACATGTATTAAGTGCAATGCAGCAAAATAAAAAATAAAAGAAAGAAAAGTCAACGGTCAATCTGTATCATTTTCAGAAAGTACTCCGGAAGGTCAATTTTTGTGATTTTGCAACCTCAGATCACGATCCCCTCTATTCAGACTTTCAGATTTCGGACCAAGCTTCTCTCCCGCGAAATTCTGCATAGACACTAATCGGAGTCGTTTGGAGCACAAGATGATGACGGACGACGACATCATCGCAGAGCTCGAAGGCACCACCAAGGAAGCGAGGCTCCACCAGCTGGAGACGCTCCAGGCGATCCTCGAGCGCAACGCTGGCGTAAGTTATCTGCGGCCCCACCTCCACGGCTATCATGTGCCCATCGAGGCCTCTACTTTCCGGCAAGCCGTGCCGTTGTCTTGCTACGATGACTACGCCGATCACATCCACCAATTGGCCGACGGCGTTCTTCACGACGATGATGATCGGCCTTTACTGTCCTCTGATCCTCTGCTTTGTTTCTTCTACAGGTATATATCTTCTAGCTTTTAGATTAGTTATATCTTCTAAGCATATCATTAGCTTTAGCTATAGGAGTATAGGACTAAGGTATGAATAAATATTTTTAACAAAATAACTTGTTTTAGTACTTATTGTTGATAAAACACCTTAACTATTAATATATTATAGTACAGTAGTAATGATATGATAGTAATGAAAGGTTTTATTTACAAATTTATGTCACTTTGTAAGTCTAAAATTATAAATTTATCTTCAATTTTAGAGCTAATTTAAAAAAAAAAATTAAAAAAATAGTAACATTTAATTTACAGCTGAGGGAGGGTATTTGAACTTCTAAGCTTTTGGAAACCTAGGGTGGGGATAACCATTGTATGAAAGTCCTTAGGTTTCCCTTGATTTAAATAATTTGAAAAAAAAAAAAAGAGGAAAGCGATAAAAAGGGATTTAAGGATAATTGTCGTATTTATTATTTGTATGTTTTATACTCAGACCTATGTAGACTAAAGCGTGTTTCCAAATTTATGGTGAAGTAAATTGGCTAAACTTTTTGGTACTTGTATATCGAATATTTACTAATAAATTTTGAGTTAGATTGGTATTAAAATTTTGACATTTATTTTTTTGGTATTTTCTTCTACCCTAAGTTTTGGGATGTGACTTTTATGTAGCTAATGCCACATGCACCAGACTTTTATAATTTATTTTATGACATAAACATAATCTGCTGCTGATATGTTGAAAGCTAATAGACTTAGTTTTCTCACATGGAGAACAGATTTAAGGAAAGTGGCTAAGATTTTTTTATTTTTTCATTTAAGAGTGGGTTGATTAGAAATGAGTAAGATTCTAATTTGGATTACGAACGTTAATCCTTGAATGTCATGGTTTGGCAGTTCAGGGACAACATCCATGAAACCGAAATTGATTCCTTATTTTGATTCACCATCTGCAAAGGGCACCTCGTTTTTATTTCATCAAGGCAGCGCAGCCATTCTTCGGAGGTATAGTTCATTTCATGTAATCATTATTTGAAATTGTTTGTTAAATCAATTGAAGGTTTTGTATTTCTGAGTCTCTTGAAATGTTTGTCCATTAGGTCGTTTCCACCAAAACCTTCAGCCAAGAAGAGCCTATGGTTTTACTATGCAGGAAATGTTTCAGAGACAAAAGGTGGATACAAGGCTATGGCTGCCACTGCATACCCTTTGCACGGAAATAAATCGAATTCCTCCCATTTCCTCTCCATGTTTGTTTGTCCTAAAGAAGTCATTCTGGGGTCAGATGTTCAGCAGCAAATGTATTGCCACCTCCTTTGTGGTCTTAGGCTTTCCGATATTGTTGATTCGATTCGAGCACCATATGCCGCGGGCTTGATTAAGGCATTTCAGCTTCTAGGGTCTAAATGGGAACAGCTATGCGAGGATCTTGAGAACGGGTTTCCGAATTTGGATGTTACTGATGCTGCAATGAGAGATTCTGTTACTGAGATTCTTTCTGTTCCCCAAGTAGATCTCTCGGCAAAAATTCGATCAATATGTGAAAAAAAGAATTGGGGAGGAATTATTACTAAGATTTGGCCAAATGTTCGCTATGTTAAGTGCGTTACTACCGGAAGTATGGAGCATTATTATTCAAAACTCAAGTACTATGCAGGAGATATACCAGTGTTAGGTGGAGACTATTTTACCTCAGAATGCGCTGTGGGAATTAACTTTAATATTATGCAACCACCGGAACTGACCCGCTTTGTTATCCTTCCAACTGCAGCCTATTTTGAATTTCTTCCATTTGATTGGACCAAGGTCTGTTTCACGGGTGAACAAACAGTTGACTTTTCTGGCGTTGAGCTCGGGAAAATGTATGAGGTGGTTGTGACTACTTATAGAGGATTGTACAGGTACCGTTTGGGTGATATTGTGAGAGTTGTCGGGTTCTACAACTCATCCCCTGAAGTTGAGTTCGTCATGAGAGCTCCTAAAGCTTCTGGTGATATAATAACCGAAAGGGATCTCTTGTCTGCCATGGGAAATTTCCAACATGTGCTAAGAGAAGTTATGGCAATAGAGATTGTGGAGTTTACTAGTTTTTTGGACGTTGAATTGAACCCACAGCAATTAAAGATATTTTTTGAAGTTAAAGAAGGATGTATATTCCTGCAAAAGGAGAAGTTGGAGGAGTCGAGCATACTTCTTAAAAAGTGTTCCTTTTCTCTTGAGGATTGTTTAGGAGGCATTTATAAAGTGATGAAAGACAGAGGGGACCTTGGTCCTTTGTTAGCATCCGTTGTAAAACCTGGCACCTTTGATAGGTTATCAGAAGTGGCTATAGAAAATGGGGCACCGGCGAGTCAATATAAACCTCCGAAAATTATAAGAAATCGCAAATTTGCTGATTTTTTGGAAATGTCAGCTGTTGTGACTGTTCACTTGAATTATTAAATTGTAAAGAGTTAAAAGACCAGGAAGAAAATGAGGAGTCTCTGAAATCTGGGTCCTCCATTCTTCTATATGTACTGGACACAGAAGTATGCTGCCGCATTTGAATCTCAGAGGTAGGGGTATGTAAACATTTTTGGACTTTTGAAAAACTAGCTGCGGGAGAGAATAGGGAACTGTGGGTATAAAGGGGAAGGATTAGAGAGGAGAAAACTACGGCGAGCCAACTACAAAGAGTATGTCGGGTTGAGTTAACGTGGTAAACGGATCACAAATATGTTGGTCCAATAGAATTTGATTGTTGCGTTAGAATTCTGGATACTCTATATTTTCAAACTCACACAAAGAACTACACAAGTTTCTTTCTCTCTAGCCCCCCACTTCCATCTCCCTCCTCTCTCCCTTCTCTGTTCAACTGTTTAGCATCGGAATGGTCGAAAATATTATCTCACTCACGATGTTTTTAGCACTCGTCAAGTCGTTTTAGATTTTTTTTTTTTTTAACGAAACAAAATTTGGTTGTTCGATCTTCTAATATTTATTCAATACTGTTACGTGCATTAACAAATATACTAACAAAATATATAGAAATATAATTGATATACTTTATTATAGGATACTAAAGACTGAGGGCGCAATACTAATCGTCACCAAACTGGACTATCCGGTGATCTTCCTGAGCTACACACATCAGCCATTCAAGCTGCTAAAAAAAAAAAAACTTTCTTGACTCTAACAAAAATATTTCATAGGGAATAACAGAGTCAAGAAAGGGTTTTTTTTTTTTTTTTTTTTTTTTATACCTTAGATAGTTGACTTGCATACCTTATGAAGATCACCACGTAGACCAGTTGGACGAATATTCCGAGGGAGTTGATCGTGATGATACGTTCTCGATCTTTAGTGTCCCGTAGTAAAGCGTCATGGCGGCCGTGAACAGAGTCACTACGTATGAAATGGAGTGGAACTCTTTAGTGGATCTCCTATAGCAGATCCTCCAGAATGTATGCCATACACGAGTTACAGATAATTAAACGAGTCATATTTGTATTCGCGTTCGATAGTTAAATAAGTCATACGCGAATTTTATTTCAAATTCGATAAATTATACGAGTAGAATCTGAACAAATTATAAAATGACCATGAAATTTGTTAATGAATAAACATGTGGTGCATGTACATATATAGTGCATGAAGAGATCTACTAGAGTCGTATGAAATTATTGATATAAAAACTTGTCCTTGTGTTGACCAAATTTCAAGCATCGAATCCAACTTCATGAAACTCAACTAGCTGTAATCATTAAATTACACCACGATCGCAATTCAAACCTAGATCTAAAACATATCGCAAACCCCCAACTCTAACCCCAAAATCCATTGAGGGTGCGGCCTCGCCTCTTGAGAGCATAGACGACGTCCATGGCCGTGACGGTCTTGCTGCAAGCCTGATCACTGGAAGTAACGGCGTCACGGATGACGTTCTCGAGGAAGATCTTGAGGATGCCCCTGGTTTCTTCGTAGATGAGTCCGCTGAGAAACGGAAATGAAAAGAGACGGAAATGGAGGACGAAAATGCTGTACAATCGACCGTTGTGGCTTCTGTATTGCAAAAAGCTCATGAACAGTGACAAAAATCAGTTGAGGAAATGTTTTTCAAAGCTGCTTATTTGGTGCATAAAACAATCCATAAATAGTTTTTTGTATTAATCTGTACTAAACACTTTCAATTGGGTTATAGTTTTTAAAAAAAGAGAGGTTATAATCAATAATCATAAGCACAACCAAACAACACCTAGGCTTTTAGCTCACCAATATGCACACTTAAATAATTACTTAATAATATTATTTTAACTATATCTCTATTAATATTTATGGAAATAAATTATTATATCCACAATTAATAAGATTAGTATACATTAGAATGTACTCCGTAATTAATATGGGTAAAGACCTAGTAAATGTACGGGCTTGGCCAAAACAGGCTAGATAAAAAAGATTTAACTTTTTTTTTATTATCCAAATATGCAACAAAAAGCGGGCTTTGGGCTTTTTTTTTTTATTTGTTTCGTGCACTTGAAAAAAATAAATTAACAAAATAAGAGAAACTAATATCATAATTAATTTTATAAATATCACTCTAAAATTAAAAAAATTATTAAACAAAAGTAAAATGATCAAAGGTTTCTCATGGGGTATTAATACTCCATTTATATATAAATATAGCTACTAATTAAGTGAAGATACTATATTATAATGTAAAAAATTATTTTATGTTAAAGCAAAGTGAAAAATTAAAATTTGATTGATATTTCTCGTGATAAAATATGTCACTCAACTTCATTTGTGCTTAAAGGCACAAAATATCATCCTTTTTATTTTTAATATATTGTCAGTCTTAATTTACATTTTATATAATTTTTGAATTTTGTGCATAGCATAAAATTTAAAATAAACTCAAATTGATTTATTATTGTGCTAGAAAACTAATCTTATAATTTACACATCTTAATGACAAACACAAAAAATACATACTCTATATATAAAATTAATTATAAAAAATTATTAATAATTATTATTGTTGGACGAATCAGACTAAGCTGCAGACCAAAACAATTTAGGCGGACCAAATTTTAATGTAGGCCAAAGCGGCCCAGTTATTATATGTAATCAGCGGGTCGTGAGTCAGATTTTAGCAGGTCTATGAGTCATCCTTATTAGAACCACAATAACACATGATGTGCTTCATAGTTGAGTGAGATTAGAAATGACAAATGAGGTGAGATCAAGAATACAAGCTTCTGCAATAACTAAAGCATAATTTTATCATGAAGACCATATTTACAAATTAAGGACATATTTACAAATACAAAGTAAAATCAGTTCTACCCAAAAACAAAACAAAACAAAAAATATATATAAATTACAAAAACAATGACACAAGTATACGAGATTAATCAAAATCCCTCTTCCTAAATAATTCTTTGATTTTTTAATTTTTTTTTTTTCAAATTTTGAATCCTGGTACCTTTTCTTCGCTTCCATAAGGAGTGATATATCAAGAAGTTTTCTACTCCATATTCCATATATTTAGTAGGGAAATGGAGTTGAATTTCTCACTTAACCCCAAAAACTAGCCAGCAAAATGAAACGCGATATTCAAACCAGCCAATTTTTTAGAGGCATCTGCTTTGGTTGATTACAAAAACCATACGAGTCCCCAAATGTGGCCAAGTGATGATCCTCTGCACTAAATAGTTCTTCGCAATACCTTCTCCAAAATGACGACTTTCTACATCTTTTTACCACTTCCAAGCTGCTATGGTCGCCTTTTAGTATCTGTAAAACCTGCACAGCAAATAAATATGCTTTTTACTGTCTTTTGGTGCCTAACCTTCATCTAGTAAGGTTAAATCTCAGCGCAACCTGGAATTTTCAAAATATTTACTAATGAATACTAAAATCTAATTTTCAGTCTGAATATTAGCACATGCCTGACTCATTTGAGGACGCCCAATAGACGATCTTTGCACACATAGAAAGGCAGATAAAACCATGAGGTTCATCTGCAGGGTATTATAGTCATCAGCAAGAGAAGGATCAACAAGCTCTGTGATATCATTCCTCTTGAGCAAAGGTTTCGCCTGTCACAAGCAAATCAAACCCGAATTTACAAACTTTAAGGATATTTTTTTGTCCCATATTTACCCCTTAATTTACATTTTATACTATCATCAATAGAAAAGGGACACTTATTGCGGGATGAAAATAGATGGGACTATTTTTGTGGAACGAAGGTATTAACATGTAGAGGCATGCATCAGCAAATATACGTTTTGGATGATGAGGATGAATAGATAGAGGCATACCCACATGACAAGGCTTTGTTGCGAGTAATCAAGAGCCCGACGTCCACTAATAAGCTCCAAAAGCAGTACTCCAAAGGCAAAGACATCAGTTTTTTCATCTACTATGCCGTGCATTAAGAACTCAGGAGCAAGATAGCTGCCAAATGAGAAACCGATAAAACCAAATCCATTGAATGGTTTAAGTACAACAAGATGGATAATAAGGCAATATTAAAAAAGAAGACAGATGTACAAACCCAAATGTGCCTTCAAATTTTGACACAGTGTGGTGTGTCCATTGCTCCGGGAGCCATTTCGCAAGCCCAAAATCACAAATCTGGATACAAAAATAGTTATTCTATAGTGCAAAACTCAGCAAAGTTTAATTTACCAAGGGAAATTTCGGTAAATTGTAAAAGAAACTCAAGGGAAATACGAATAACCTACACAATCAAGTTACCTTAATTATAAAACATACTATCAAACAAAATATAGTAAAAATGGATTAGGAAAGTACCTGAGGCTCAAAGTCCGTCGTAAGCAATATATTTGCAGCCTTAATATCTCTGTGAATGATTCTCCTCTGACCACCTTCATGAAGATATACCAGACCTTCAGCTGTTCCTATCGCAATCTTATACCTTATGCTCCAATCCAATTTCTTTTTTGAAGCTGTCAAATGATCAAAAACATCAGAAATTGTATCAAAATAAAACTGCAACTTGAGAAATACAAAGAATATGAAAACCTGGATAAGACTAACCATGAAGCACGGAAGCTAAACTACCATGGGGAGAGAGCTCAAGGACAAGGTGCATGCCTCCTTCAACCCCGTAGCCGATCAACTTAGCAGTATTTGGATGGTTTACATGAGCCATGATTCCCAACTCCGATAAAAAGTCCCCTATTCTCTCATCAGGTGTTCCTTTTGTTAGTTTCTTAATAGCAACAAGCCGCCCGTCTCGCAATAATCCTTTATAAACTTCGGCATACCCTCCCTTTCCAATAAGATTTTCTATAGTACAACAAAGTAAAATTTAGACAATATTATACGAGTAAACAGAAACTCAGCAGTCCGTGAAAAAAAACATGGTCATTGTTCTTGTACTTTGCGTATAAACAACTCATATAAAGAAATACCACGGTTTAGGCACATGATACAAGAATACGGGCCCATATTACATTCATAAACTTTTGCTACCCAAATTTGCAAGAAATATACTAACCCTGGGAGAAATTGTTGGTTGCAGATTGAAGTTGCGAATGGGTGAAATTCTGCCAGTAAGGCTTGAAATAGTTCAAATCAGTATCTGCAAGGGGATTTGCCACCGCAATTTCTTCCCTCATACTACTGCTTAATCTTTTGGATAGTTTAAGAGGATGCAAGGTGCCTAAATGTCTTTTTGATTTAATTTTCAGCAAGTTTACAAAGCCAGCCCATCGAGAAGACAGTTTTGAATGGCTTTGATCTTCGAATTCTGAAGTGCTTTCGCTTGATGAGGCTGTTTCGGATTCTAAATTCCTTAGGTAGCCCTCAAGGACTCCATTAGGAGACTCTACATCTGCCTTTTCTTTCTCCATATCTAAAAATTAATGCATCTGCCAAGAATAATGACATAAATTCAGCATAACTATTCTGTGAGAAATGTGAAAATTAAAGTTAATTAAAAATAAAATAAAATAAGATGGCAAATTTAGCTTAAGAACAGAGCCAGCATAAGTAACAGAGCAGTTGATACTATTAACATAACCACAAAAGCCATAGGCCCATAACCCACTTTCAAATTGGAGAAATTAAAAGTAACCAAAATGAAAGGCTGCAAATTTTGGTTAAAGAACATTTATGGCATAAGTACCAGACCAATTGATACTATGAACATAAACACTACAGCCTTAACCCACTCTGAATTTGAAAATTTTAACATGAACAGACAAAAGCATCACAAAAATTAAGCAAAATAATTAATGATATTCATGAAAAAAAATCTCAATTTGCAGTTTATGTGATTTTAATAAGAGTAATACAAGCGAGAAAAATGTTTAACCAGCTTAAAGGAAGGAGAAATTGGTGGTTGGTAATTTTCAAAATAGGTGATATTAAGCAATCAAATACAGAAAATCGACCAGAGACAAAGCCTAGAGAAACCCAGAAAATCAAACAAGACAATCTCCACCCAAATTTAATCTACTTGCATATACATATACATATACACACACACACACACACACTCTCACGCAAAACTGTGTCTTGAGAGTCCTACATAAACACAACCATGTGTTTATAGAATAATAAGGTCGCTGAAATGGCATACCAGTGGCACAGACTGAAGTGAAAATTCTTCTTGGAGATGAAAACGGAGAGGTGGAGAGAGATATGAGGGTAACTCTAATACAATTTCTGAAATGGTTACTGCTCAAAAAGCTTTGTCGGTATTTCAAGGTTTCTCCCTCTTTATTTTAGCATTTTCCTTTTATGAGATAAAAAGAAAAAGAAAGAAAAAAAAAAGCCTCCCGGAGAATCTTATGCAAATAGTTTTGAATCCTACTCTAATAATTTCTTAAAAGAAGCCGTTATACACTGTTTGCTCAGACTCCCAGAAAAGGAAAAATACTTACAGAATCCATTATCACGCAAAAAATCAAGGCAATTTATTTATCACTTAATTTTTCTGATTATTGTAATTAAATGACAAAAAATTAATCTAATCAGACTCTTGATTTCTCTTAGATTTCTGGCATCGCAGGTTCCTACTAATAGAAATAATTTAATTTGTTACACACAAAAGGATATATCATTTATGAAATTCACGAATATATATTTGTTATTAATATTATAATAATTTGTTTTGAAAATAATAACTAACAATTTAATATTTTATGAGAGGTCTTTTTCTTTTCTTCTAAGGACGGAAGAAATTGACTTTGTGAATATATTACCATTTAATAATATCATAAATTAAAATAGATTTAGTTCTCGTGCGTTATATTTTTCTCTCTAATTTCTCTCGACGCCATGTAATAGTTATGAACAAACCAAGTGCGTTAATACATAGATTAGACCTGATAAATGATCTAATTTTGCAAAATATTGGGACCATTGAAAATAGTTATAACATAACGTATCACAAAAATTGAGAAAAATGAACAGAAATGGAGTCAGATATAATTAAAATGATGTACTCCATCATTCTCAAAAAGAAAGATCAAACAATCTAAATTACGTAAATTAAAAAAATTTATAATTGATGAGAGAATAAAATTTATGTGACTATTTTACCCTTTAAATTGGTTAAATAAAAAAATAAATAAATAAAAGAGAGACTATTTTACTCACAAAGAAAATGGTTGTTTAGTCATTTTACAAGAAAACAAGCAATTTGGTCTTTCATTTTAAGACCAAAAAAATCATACATTTAGTCTTTATTTTTGGGAAGGTGATAATATAATTTTTTCTGTTAAATTTTTTTTCTAACAAATAATTATTCTATGAAAATGGAGGGAATATTTGGAAAAAAAAAATTAAAAACACAAATTATTTTGTCAACTCTAATCCTTATCCCATGCAATAGGTTTTTCAGTCAGATA
>JAUMHB010026588.1:28035-48787 GCA_032359685.1 Pittosporum tobira
GAACTTGACATTTATTTTTCACTATGATCTGTAATATCTCAGGATTTCCTTCAGATCTTGGTACCATAATATATGCATGTCTTCAGGTACGAAATCCATCCTTCACATATGATTCTCAAACACCTTTTTCTGAAAGAAATAGGTTGCGATGAGTTTATCTGATGTTTGATATTGTTTTTGCAGGTTGTTATTACTGCACTGGGTGCATTCATAATAGACAAAGCTGGAAGAAAACCCCTTTTACTGGTACAACCTAGTATAGAACATCGTTACCTTTATCAAACTTCAAATTCAAATTCTTCATTGATATAATTTTATTTATCCTCGTTTCTAGGTTTCTGCATCAGGATTGGTCGCAGGTTGTATAATAACAGGGATATCGTTCTATCTAAAGGTAATAACCAGCGTAATTATACCATGATCTTGTATATATGTTCTTTTCTTCTATTGAATGCGTAAATTTTATAATTATGAACCAGACTTATGAAATAGGACTCAAGGCAACACCTGCTTTTGCTGTAACTGGCGTACTGGTAATATTCCCAACTTTGTGAAATTATGGTAACCTGTTTTTTCTTCAACAAAAACCATAATATCCATCGAAATGGGTTATCCTAGATAAATTTCAATGATTTCTTAGATTTTTGCTATTAACTTTTACCATTGTTTTCATTGATGATCCTAGGTGTACATAGGATCCTTCTCAATTGGAATGGGAGCAGTTCCATGGGTTGTAATGTCAGAGGTAAGAATAATATACTCCCTCTGTTGCAAGATTTCATTGATAATTATTATGAAATGATAAATTAGAAACATGATGGGTGTTCTATGATACATAGAAACCTATCTCTAATTTTGGAATACCGGAAAGGAATAAATATCTCTAGTTTTGAAACGGAGGTTGTATGAAGTTAACCAGTCCTATCTATAGTTTCTAATGCCACCACTCTGAGAATTTTCATTCTCTTACAGATATTTCCTATAAATATTAAAGGAGCTGGTGGAAGCCTAGCAACACTAGTGAATTGGTTCGGTGCATGGGCAGTTTCCTACACTTTCAATTTTCTCATTAGCTGGAGCTCGTACGGTAAACATATGTACCATTTACTAGTTTTTAATCTAAGAGGAACAATACTCGTACGTGCATCAAAGCTGGTAAAAGTACGGGAAAACAATCCTAAACAAAGCAAAATACAACTTGAGATATTCTTGAAAACTTCATCGATTTATAAAAACTTTAAAAACTTTTTCTCATGCAATTTCAGGAACCTATATTCTTTATGCTGCAATAAACGCACTCGCCATTGTATTTGTGATCACGGTTGTACCAGAAACAAAAGGCAGAACTTTGGAACAAATACAGACTGCAATCAATGCTTCATAATCAGAAAGGTTCCATCTGCAATTATATATGATAAATCGGTTGGGATTTTTCGGTAGATGCAAAATGATGGAAACCCAGAACAGAACAACTTTGTGATGACAATCTTCACTGCTACAAATTATGTATCTAATAAGTTTACAGAAATTAGCAGCACAAAGGACAATATAAGTTTGTAAACCACAAATGGGGGAAAATCACCACAACCCCCCCCCCCCCCCCAAAAAAAAAAAAAAAAAAAAAAATGAAAAAAGAAAGGACATTTCCACAAAAAAGCGAAGTAAAGGCCTACACTCTCTTATTATAGAGGTAGTTCTGCTTTCGGCATTGTACTTCCACTTATTGAAATAATTTCAATCGTATTTACCAGAACTTGCTCCATTAAAGAAGTTTTTGCTTCCATACTTTCAGCTAAGGAAACTCATGGGAAGTTCTCCACAGTTTTCAGCTGTACCTGTATGTTTTACTAACAATTAAGACTTGGCTAAATTCCTAAATGAAAAAACAATAATGTATTGTGCACTATCAGACACATTAACAAATTTATATAAATTGAGATGACACAAAATTTAATTGATTATATTGTCAGGCTCATTCCTTTTATTAATAAGCATCAATTAATTATATTTTGACATATCAATAGACCCATCAATTTATATAAATTTATTAAATTTATTGTTGGTGCCATTGCTCATTAAATAAATTTATGTTTGATTGTCTGGTACTAAAATAGTCTAAGTATGATATGGCTGCCTACTTGGCCATGTCAATAGACACATATCAAGAGTTGGTTTTTGACAAATAGATGGTTAAGGATGAATTTAGATAAACATAAATAAATTTAGATTATATTAAAATGGATTGAATTTTATATGGATGAATATATATAGATAAGAATGGATATGATCTATTTTGACTTTAAATTTCATATATTATTTTTTTATATGTTTATCAAAAATATATTAATATATTCCTTATTGAGAAGCTCTCAACGTCACGGATTTAATGGTGTAAAAATTTTATAATTCTAATTGTGTTTGAGCCTTGAAAATATAGGAAGAAGAAAAAAAGTAAAAGAAAAATAAAATAGCTATGAATACTCATTTTACAAAATTAGTATTCTCTTCAATTGATGATTATTCAAGTTATTTATAAATTACATGTGTTCAATTATAGATATAACTACACATATAGTTATAGTTATGTACTCTCTCTCTTCACAAAAAATGAGATAATATACCATTTTCATCGTTTAAAAAGAATGATTTAATATACAATTTTTAGTTTATAATTACTTTCTTATCCTCACTTTATGTTACCTCAAAACTTTCTTTTTTTTTATCTCTATCGTTATAAAATACACATGCAAAAATAATTTTGTCAAAAAAATATACTCTCTGCTAAAATATTAGTTTTCTTAATTTGCATATTTATCACATTTTATTCATCTTTTTTTGAACGGAGAGAGTATATATTAATTGGTTCAACCATTAACCATCTAATTAAATCCACTTAATTTATAAAACCATTTAACTCAATCTATTTATAAACATCTCTAAATAATTTTAATTTATATCAATTTAACATTGAATAATTTTGGATATTCATCATCCATTTTGCCAGATATAATCTAGAGCAAAAAGTGGATCAACTCGGAAATTTAAAAAAGAGACCCTGCGACTAAATTTCATCTCTTCACCTAAGATCTCCTTCTCTTTGTAATAAGAATATATATATATATACCAGAGAAGAAAAATAAATGGCCATGAAACAAGATGTAGAGGAAGGTCAGGACAGATTGCAAGCAGAGATAAGAGTGGCACTCATACCGGGACAGAAGACTAATATTGCTGATGAAAATGGCTACGGAATAAAAAATCGGAGAGGAGAAAACAGTAAAGGGCATCAATGGATGGTTTACCTTACGACATTTGTTGCAGTTTGTGGTTCGTTTGCATTCGGATCCTGCGTAAGTGTGCTCGGTTACAATCGTTTTATCTCATTTATCCTGAAAGATATGCTGTAAGACATTAGATATATAAAAACCATGCTCAGAAACAAATGTTGGTGTCCAGTTGCCTTACATTTTGGTTGAATTTGACTTTTACTTTTCAGATTGGATTTTCTTCACCTATTCAGTCTGCCATCACGGAAGATCTAAATCTATCTTTGGCAGAGGTTGGTAAAAATCTATAATCACTGCAGATAAATCCCACGGTTTCCATGCCAGTGGCTCTTGAATCCTGGTTGACTGCCTCAACTAATGGCATCAGTCACCTTTTTGGGTTTTGTGCTTGGTAGGAATCCTCTGATGTGGCAGATTTGGAATCCTCTGAATAAGAATTATGGATATTCATTGAAGAGAAATAACAAAAACATTCCACTCCTCCTCCCCCCCCCCCCGCGGTTAAAAGATGAATTTTACTCTTTCTCTATTTGGTAATCATAGAATTAAAGTTGACTTCCAAAATCAACATACCAAATCTCATCATATCTAAACCAATTTGTGATCTCAACCGTTGAGTATGTTAAAGGGCTTCCGCAAATAATAGAGTATGGAGATGGTCATATTTACGTTAATGTCAAATGATTTTAAAGACGTATGACTTATAAAAGTGGTCTTCAAATTTGAGAAGTATAACACCCGAGGTAAATTCACTGAAGTGCCAAACTGATGGACAATGACTAATAGTTGATCAGTTCCATGAACATCTTTCTGTATCTTTAATTACATAAAACTCAATGCAGTCAACTCCCAACTTAGGTTCAGAGCCATTTTATTGAACACTCCTAATGTTTTCTGTGCAGTACGCAACGTTTGGCTCCATAATGACTTTTGGTGCAATGATTGGAGCAATCACAAGTGGGCCCATCGCGGATTTCATGGGCAGGAAAGGGGTAAGCTGGGAGCCATTTCTATGTCCTTGATCTTGGCCATGACTTAGGACACACACACATATATCATGGATGACCATGAGTATGAAGGACTTTGGGCTTCTCTGAAATCTTATTGTTAATATTCACTTTAATGTGTAATGTAAACAGGCCTTGAGAGTGGCGAGCGGTTTCTGTGTTGCAGGGTGGCTAGTGATTTACTTTGCCGAGGTTTGCAATAAATTACTCTAGAGCTTAATTCCTGCCTACATTTCTAAGGGGCAAACTCCATAAATACAGAACTTTTCCTATCTTTGTTTTATAATAGGGGCCTCTTCCTCTGTATATTGGAAGACTAGCAACAGGATACGGGATTGGAGTCTATTCCTACGCGGTACATGGTTCTTTATCTTTCTTAATATGGCAAATGTTTTTTTTTTTTTTTTTGGTTTCCCACCGGTGTCTAGGGCTTTCATTTGCCCCGACTAATCCGATTCGAGCCGGGTCGGACCCACGAGTTGTGTGGGAGAAACTTTCCCAACAGATCTGCTCCATCCAAGGCTCGAACTCGAGACATTTGGATGAGGCAACTGACTCATTTCCATCAGTGCCAAACTATGTTGGTAATATGGCAATGTTCACGCATATTTCAAAAGAGTTACGCTAACATTCATTTGGATGATAAGGTGCCCATGTTAATAGCTGAAATTGCACCCAAGAATTTACGAGGCGCATTGACAACCGCAAATCAGGTAAAAATACTGTTTCAGCAAATGATAAAAACACCTTTAATGTACGTAGGAAGAAATAAGTGCAAATGACATTTTAAGATACAATAAGTCAATAAAGTATGAAGTATCTAAAACTGAAGCAAAGAAATAATATTAATATTTTGAAGGTCATGCATAAATAATTCTTATTTAATTACAGCTTATGATTGTTAGCGGAGTGTCTGTTGCCTTCATAATAGGAACATTGCTAACATGGAGGGCTTTAGCATTAACAGGTGAAATTCCAAAAACCAAGTAATTATGAATTCATTTACCAATGAACCAGTCAATAGTGTGTCATAAAATTAGAATGATAATGCGATAATGGACTTGTTTCTTACATGTTTACAGGATTAATCCCATGCGCTGTTCTGCTTTTGGGTCTTTTTTTCATTCCGGAGTCCCCTAGATGGCTGGTAAGAGATACAAGTCAAAAAAAATAAAATAAAAACAAGCATGAACAGAAAATTGGAAAAGAGATTCTCACATGCGTGCAGGCTAAGACAGGACATCAGAAAGAATTTGAAGTTGCGCTACAGAGGTTTCGTGGGGAAGATGTTGATATATCTGAAGAGGCAGCAGAAATCCAAGTTCTACTTTTAAACTCTAAACTCTACTCTTCATAGATAATGTTTTGAGAGGATCTAGAAGATGACATTATAGGATTGTCATTTCTTGACAGGATTATATAGAAACTCTTGATAAGCTCCCAAAAGCTAAGCTGCTGGATTTGTTTCAAAGGAGATACTTAGTCTCAGTCACTGTAAATATCTCTTTTTCCTCAAGCCTTGCATATTTAATACTTTGTTCTTCGTTCTGTATACTCTTAACTCGTCATACTGATAATTATTTTTGATGATCAGATAGGAGTTGGAGTAATGGTTCTTCAGCAATTTGGGGGAATTAATGGAGTCTGCTTCTACGTTAGCAGTACTTTCGAGTCAGCAGGTAGAGAGATTTATATATGGCATTTGAAATATTGTTCTGCTCATTATATTTACGTAAGGTTAATTTAAAGTTACTTCGAGTAAGAGTTTAATGGCCCTCAGAGATTCATCTTACCATTGCTTTCCAAATTTTAGACAACAAAACAGATCTATTAATTTTTTGAGATTTAAGTTCGATCTCACTATGATCTATTATCTTTAATTCCCAGGTTTTCCTTCAGACATTGGTACTATAATTTATGCCGTTCTTCAGGTAAGCGTCTTAACTTCATCCATTCCCCCCAAGAGTTGGAGATATTTTATTCGAGGAAATAAAATAAATGCAATGGATTTTATTGTAGCTTTTATATATTTTACTTGCAGGTTGTGGTTACTGCAATAGGTGCATTCGTAATAGACAGAGCGGGAAGAAAACCACTTCTATTGGTACACCCTAGTATAGAAGATAAATTACCTTCAAATTTCCAATTGACGTTCCTCTTTTAGTAAAATATTACGTTTTTCCCTTCTAGGTTTCTGCATCAGGCTTGGTCGTGGGTTGTTTACTAACTGCGGCATCATTCTATCTAAAGGTAATAATCAGTTTAACTAGATACCATAGATCTTGATTCTTACAAGTTGCAACCATCTACCCCTTTTTTTAGCTTTTATTTTCAATCTAATGTGAACAATTATGTGTACCAGACTTGTGAAATAGCAGTGGAGGCAGCACCTGCACTTGCTTTAAGTGGAATACTGGTAAATATTATTACCAAACTTTTTGGGAAATCCTAGTATCCACTAAAATCAGTTCCTTCCTTACAAGCCTTTCAATGACTTTTGTTTGTGACTTTGTTCCCAGGTGTACATAGGATCCTTCTCAATAGGAATGGGAGCAGTTCCGTGGGTTCTAATGTCTGAGGTATGTCACATGTATAATCTATAGAGTTAATCAATCTCATTTAATGTCTCTGATTCTAATAGACTGTGAAAAATGCATTTATTTGTAGATATTTCCTATAAATATTAAAGGAGTTGGTGGAAGCCTAGCAACACTGGTGAACTGGTTTGGTGCATGGGCAGTTTCCTACACTTTCAATTTCCTTATTAGCTGGAGCTCTTATGGTAAATATACGTAACGTTTCACCACTTTATCAACTAAGAACAACATTTTGCGCATTAAATTAAACTACAAAAGGGGATGGAAAATACTCCCTCTATTCAATAGTCAAAACATTATTGATCTATAAAATTACAAAAATTGTAAATTATTTGAAAGTATTGTAAGTCAAAAATATAATTTTTTCAAAAACTCAGATAAACTAATATCAATTTGGATTTGAAAATGTTCTAAATTGACTTGTCAAAGTCAATAAAGCCCTCATATGTTGAAACAGAGTGATATTAAAGAAAATATGTTGTGCTAGCAAACTTGCAAGCAAAGTTTCAGTTTAAGCATAAGCTAATAAAGAAAAGTGGAAATGAAAGGGGGAGTGGTTGACTATCCTTTGAACTTCCAATTGGCTTTTATGTGATTTCAGGAACCTATCTTCTTTATGCTGCGGTAAATGTAATCGCCATTTTCTTTGTGGTCATGGTCGTACCAGAAACAAAAGGAAGAACTTTGGAACAGATACAGACTGCCATGAACGCTTCATAATCAGAAAGGTGCAAATCTTGTGCAAATCACCAATTACTTTGAGATGGCAGTCTGGGTAGCTGCAAATTGCATGTACCTAAATTCATTTAAGTTTACATAGATTTTCATTCAATTTTTATCAAAGAGTGTTTTATAACCATTGAACAAATTGCTAATCTGCATAACATTTGCTAAGCTATGTTTCATATCATAGGTTTCACAAGAAACTTTAATTTTATATTAGCAGGACCAAAATACCAGAAAGGAAAATGCGGAGAAACTATTTGAAGGAAGCAGCAATTATAATATACGGAGCATATTATAATTGTTTACATTGAGAAAAGCTTTAAAGGAACTCAATACAACAGAAACATGGAAATTCTGCTTGATAAAGTTGACATAAACGCGCATCACCATTAAAAATAAATAAAAATATACAACGTTTACCTACCTCTGAGATTTAAATGCGGCAGCATACTTCTGCGTCCAGGATATATAGAAGAATGGAGGACCCAGAGGACTCGTCGTTTTCTTTCCGGTCTTTTTACAACTCGATAATTCAACTGAGTAGTCACAGCAGCAGAGATTTCCAGAAAATCAGCAAATTTGCGATTTCTTAAATTTTTGGAGGTTTGTATTGACTCGCCGGTGCCTTACTTTCTATTGCTACTTCAGATAAGCTATCAAAGATGCCAGGAGTTACAATGGATTCTAACAGAGAATCAAAATCACCTCTAGCTTTCATCACTTTAGCAGGAACATGCATCCTCCTAAATCATCCTCTAGAGAAAAGGCACTATTTTTAAGAAATTTGATCGATTCCTCCAACTTCTCCTTACTGCAGGAACATGCATCCTCCTTTAACTTCAACAAAAATCTTAAGCTGCCGAGGGTTTAATTCCAAGTCCAAGGAACTCATAAACTCGAGAATCTCTATTGAGAGAGATGACTTCTCTTAGCATAAGTAGGAAATTTCCCACCACAGACGAGATCCCTTTTCGATTATTATATCACTAGAATCTTTAATTAGGAGCTCTCATAACAAACTCAACTTCAGGGGATGAGTTCTAAAACCCAACAACTCTCACCATATCCCCCAAACGATACTCCGTACAGTCCTCTATACGTAACCACAACGACCTCATACATGATTTTCCCGACCTCAACACCAGACAGGTCAACTGTTTGTTCACCCATGTCACGGGCCTTTTTCCAATCCAAATGGAAGAAACTCAAAATAAGCTGCAGTTGGAAGGATAACAAGGCGGGGTCAGTTCTGGTGGTTGCATGATATTAAAGTTTAATTCTGAGGCAAAATAGTCTCCACCTAACACTGGTATTTCTCCAGCATAGTATTTCGGTTTTGAATAATATAGCGAACATTTGGCCAAATCTTAGTAATAGTTCCTTCCCGATTTCTTTTCTTCAAATATTGATCGAATTTTTGCCGAGAGGTCTACTTGGGGACTGGAGAGAACCTGAGTAACAGAATTCCTCATTGAAGCATCAGTAACATCCAAATTCGGAAACCCATTCTCAAGGCCCTCGCATAGCTGTTCCCATTTAGACTCTAGAAGCCTAAATGCCTTAATCAAGCCCGCGGCATATGGTGCTCGAATCAAATCAACAATATCGGAAAGCCTAAGACGGCAAAGGAGGTGGGCAGTACATCTGATCCTAAAATGACTTCTTTGGGACTGGACTAACAAACATAGAGAGGAAGTGGGACGGATTCGATTTATTTCCATGAAAAGGGTATGCAGTAGCAGCCATAGCCTTGTATCCACCTTTCATCTCTACAACATTTCCCGCATGGTAAAACCATAGACTCTTCTTGAGTGAAGGTTTTGGTAGGAAAAACCTAATGGACAAACATTTCAAGAGACTCATATCTATCAGAAATACCAAATCTTCTATTGATTGAACAAAAAATAATAAGAACATAAAAATGAGCTACACGCCTATACCTTCGCCCAAACTATGATATTCAAAGATTGATTAACGGTCCTAACCAAAGTAAGAAACTTTTTCATTTCCGCAAATCTTCATGTCCATGTCATAAATTAAGTACAAAAGTCTGATGCATAGCAAAAATCACATCCCAAAACTTAGGGTAGAAGAATATGCCAAAAAAATAAATGTCAAAATTTTAATAACACCCTAACTCAAATTAATTAGTAAAAATATTGATATCCAAGTACCAAAAGTCTAGGCAAGTTACTTTAACCGTAAATTTGGAAACACACTTTAGTCTATTTTCCATAAATTGGACTGGACAAGTTTGGTTAAATTGATCAAATTTTAAATTAATAATTAACCTTATATATTTAGGTATTTAAACAAACGAATGTTAAATCTAGAAATACATTTGATGTAATTTCTAATGCTTATAGTTTCATCGCCTATCTATGTATAGATTAGTAGTAATTTTGATTCAAAAAATAATCAATTTGATCAAAAAATTCAAAGCATACCATTTTTTATGAGACAAATAGAGTATATATGCGGAATATTATGTATTACTTGCTTTGTAAGAATATCCGTGTTGACGGTTGACTTGCCTTTCTTTTTTTTTTTTCTTTTTTTTTTTTTTTTTTTTTTTTTTTTTTTTTTTTTTGACCCAATTTTAATAATATACTAAAACATACTCGTATGATTTATACCACTACTACTACTAATGAAATTACTTTTGCTACCTCCCTTATTTTTATTTATTTTTTTAATTTTTTTTTTTGATTTTGCAATGGAGTAACAAAGTTATTAGATGTTGTGGTGGTGTCGTTGAATCCATTGATAAGGTGAACCTCAAAATGGTCGGTGAATCCTTTTGATAATAGCATTTGATGATGATTGCATCCGGAAGGAAATACAAATTATTAAAGGGTAAAAAGAAAGAAGTTTTCTCATTGTAAGTGGTCGGAGAATCAACTTATTTGTTTTTTCTCCTACTCGTTTTAGGGTCTGTTTGTTTTTTATTATTAAAGTTGATTATAGTTTATTTTTAAAAATCAATTAGCTTAAAATTAATTATTTTTATTAATTTTAAAAAAATATAAATTAAGTATAATTTATATAGTCAACTTATTTAATAAAAAAAATTAGTCAATAGATATTTTTTTTCAGCTTCTAACTTATTTTAATTAATAAATAAATTTTAAGTTGTTCTGAAATAAATTATGTCGCATCAAAAATGTATGTTCTTGTGAAAAACATATCAGATTATTTATGCATTGATTGATTGATTCTAAAATATGGCCATCTCATATATATATATATATATATATATATATATTTCATAGCAGTAGGCCAGTCGATCATACATAGATCCAGAGAATGTCTAAATAGGTGGGGAGGGAGGGAAGTCCAAATATTTTATCTCAAATATTATTCCATTTGTTGTTCTAATTCAATTGAACGATTATATTTCATATAAAATTTATGATTATTTTTTATAGTTAATAAACTTAAATACAATACAACTATTTGATTGAATTTAAAACAACATATGAAACGTTATTTGGAACAACAAATTTGGAATCGGCAAGGGAAGATTGTTAGGCAAATTTATGTTACCGGTGACTACATGAATTATGCTAAACAAGATTCGGATAATAAATTCCATAGATAAAAGGAATTATTTTCGTTTTACAAAATTAAAGCATTGATTGGACTAGATTGAGCTCACAATTTATGCCGTAAATTAACTACATATATTATATTTTAAAAAAACAAAAACGAGTCACATTACATATTTACATCAATAGTTGTACGGTATATAATTAGCACTAGTCATTGATGTTTAAAGTTCACTTTTATATTTTAAATTCTATAATAAGAATAATAAACGCATACACATTTCCAATTAATCTTTAATTCTACACGTCATTGATAACCACTCTCCACCTTTCTTCACAATTCACAAGCAACAATCACTTGCACCATTCTTGATGAAGAGAAGACTGCTGGAAACCAGCTACGAAAAAAGGAAAAGAAAAGAAGAAAAAAAAAAAAAAAAAAAGAGCCGGTAAAAAAGTTTATTATTTATTTTTTTAAAAAAATATTTACTATATGGATAATATATACCAGAAATTTACAAATGTAGAAGATGATTCCAAGGGAAGGAAGGAAAGATGGGGCCCGGAAAGCCATCCCAACCTCCCGTCTTTCTTCTCTTCTTCTCCCCAAAGGATTAGACATCGAAATGTTCATGTCATATCCTTCAGGATTTGAGTCTTTTCTTTCAGAACTTCAGAACTTCGGTCACTGAGATTTATCGAGATCGTTCGGTTAAAATTTTGATTTAAATCATTAATTGAGTAACATATGAGCAAAATTCGATAAATTATTTAGATCTTATCAAATTATTTTTTTGTATTGATGTTCGATAGTATTCGCTCGAAAACTTTAAATTGCTCGATTCGTATTTGGTCTTGATTCGATAGCTAAAAGAATCATACATAAACTTCATTTCAAATTTTTTAAATGTACGAGTAGAATATGAACACGTCAATATTCAATTCGATTTTACTCGTTTATCCCCTAATTGTATGTTAATGAATAGGTCCCGACGCAAATAAGCTATTTGACAACCTCTCTCTTTTCTCAAATAACTATAGTTTTTTTTTTTCAAAAAATATGTAATATAAAGCAAATAAATATCAAAATTCTCAGATTAAGCTCTACGGAGAAAGTAAATAACGGAAGTTTCAAAATAAAAATAAAATAAAATAAAAAATATAACTCAACATCATTAATCTCTATCATCTAAGGAATCCAATTCATCATACAGGTAAGGCGAAACCCAAGATTAGTGTACCATACGATTTCAATTCAATTAGAAGCATTCTAATGGCAGATTGAAACCTTCCATAAGAATTCAATAACATGCCATCAAAAGATGAAGACAGGACTTGTATCACAACTGTTTTATTATTTACTTTTCTCTCAATTAAAAAAAAAAACATAAATAAAATAAAATTGGTACATGTGAGCACTGTTCTAAAAATTCTCGTCTAATTCTTAATTAATTTTAGAAGATCTTCTATCAACTACGTAAATTGAACGTTTAAAATCGATTAATCCGCATCTATGTCCGATTAGTGTTCGAATAAGACTATTTAGGCCCTATTCGTCTTTCTTTTTTGGCCTAAATCTGTCTACTGATTTTTAAAACACTACATGTGAGTCTTTGATTCTGTGAGGAGGAAGAAGTACACTTAACTTGACAAACGGATCGGGCCAAAAACGGGTCAAGCTAAAAAGACTCAATTTTTTTCGTCCAAATATGTAAGCCCAAGGAGGGCTGGGTGGGCCGCGGGCTTTTCTCCTCTTTTTTTTTTTTTTTTTTTTGCTTTGTGCACTTGGAAAATATAGACTAACAAAATAAGAAAACTAATATCACAATTAATTTTCTAAATATCAATCTAAAATTGAAAAAATTATTAAACAAAAATATAAAGATCAAAAACTTCTCATATGGTATTAATAGTGCATAAATAAATAAACGTAGCTACTAATTTGAAGTTTAGTAGCCCTTGATGCCATTAATAATATGCTTAGTAGTGAGACAAAAATCAATTATTGATTATGCATCTAGTAAGTGCATATTTAATTATTGATGAAAGAATGTCTCCATAGGTAATATATATTTACTTAATTTAATTAGAATGACTATCTTATCTATTTGTAGAATGGTGTTTTTTTTTTTTTGTTGGGTCATAGTGTTTAAAGAATTAAATAATTTCAGAATTATTAGTTACATAACAAATCTCCTCGGAAAGAAACACAAAAAATAGAATCTCTATTTTGGCTATACATAATTGGTTTCACTGCATAAACCAAATTAGTCACATCTAATTTAGGAAAATCAAAAATCAAAAGTCATAAAATAATTAATATTCAATTAATTACTTGTGTTAAAAAATTAATTTTTCAATTTATCATATTTTAATGACAAACTCAAATAATCATACACTTCATATATAAGATCAATTATATAAAAAAAAATTATTTATTAAACGGACCAAACTTGTTTTAAGGGGGCTAAAATTGAATCGAACCAAAAAAATTTAAATTTTTTTTACTCAAAATATAAATCAAAATTCATTCATTTTACAAAATGACGGGCAGGGCGTTGGGCCTATTTTGCCGATTCTAGGAAGAACAACCTAATGTCTGATCATGGACCCAAAAAAAAAAAAAATATTCACCTCACCGACACTCTCCAAAACTCTGGCGTCCTTTTACTTATGCTATATATATATTCTTTAAGCTTAATTTGCTACATTCCATTTTGATAATTTTAATTTCTCCAGAGAGGGTTACGGGCCTATGGTTTTTGTGCTTATGTTAATAGTATCAATTGCCGTTACTTATGCTGGCTCTGTTTTTAAGCTAAATTTGCAATCTTTTTAATTTTTTTTTTCTTAATTAACTTTTATTTTCACATTTCTCACAGAATAGTTATGCTGAATTTATGTCATTATTCTTGGTAGATGAAGTAATTTTGAGGTATGGATAAAAAAAAAAAGGCAGATGTGGATTCTGCTAATGAAGAACTTGAGGGCTACCTATGGAGTTTAGAATCTGAAACGGCCTCATCAAGCGAAAGCACTTCAGAATTCGAAGATCAAAACCGTTCAAAACTGTCTTCTCAATGGGCTGGTCCTGTGAACTTACTGAAAATTAAATCAAAAAGACACTTAGGCACCTTGCATTCTCTTAAACTATCCAAAGATTAAGCAATAGTACGAGGGAAGAAATCGCAGCCGCAAGTCCCCTTGTGGGTACTGATTTGAACTATTTCAAGCCTCACTGGCAGAATTTCACCCTCTCGCAACTTCAGTCTGCAACCAACAATTTCTCCCATGGTTAATAATTTCTTGCAATTTTTTGGATAGCAAATGTTTATAAATATAATATGTGCACACATGAGCTTTGGAGTCCCAGACAAAAAAATAGTCAGTATTCTTGTATCTTGTATGTGTTGTATTGTAGTACTTTTAACACAAGTTGTTTATACACAAGGTACAAGATTATTGACCATTTTTTTAAAATTGTTTTTACTCGTATAGTATTGCCTAATTTTACTTTGTTGTGCTATAGAAATTCTTATTGGAAAGGGGGGTTGTGCCGGTATTAATAAAGGATTATTGCGAGATGGGCGGCTTGTTGCTATTAAGAAACTAACGATAGGAATGCCTTATGAGAAAATCGGGGACTTTTTATATGGCTCGTGTTAACCATCCAAATACCGCTGAGTTGATTGGCTATGGGGTTGAAGGAGGCATGCACCTTGTCCTTGAGCTCTCTCCCCAAGGTAGTTTAGCTTCAGTGCTTCGTGGTTAGTGTTATCCGGGTTTTCATATTCTTTGTATTTCGCAAGTTGCAGTTTTATTTTTATAAGATTTCTTATGTTTGTGATCGTTTGACAGCTTCAAAAAAGAAACTAGAATGCAATATTAGCTAGGTAAAAGATTGCGATAAGAACAGCTGAAGGTCTGTTATATCTTCACGAAGGTGGTCAAAGGAGAATCATTCACAGAGATATTATTAAGGCTGCAAATATATTGCTTATTAAAGACCTTGAGCCTCAGGTACTTTCCCAATCCATTTTTATTATATTTTTTGTTGGATAGTATGTTTTATATAAACTTGATTGTGTAGACACATAGTAAATCATATCTCCCTTGATTTTCTTGTACAATTTACCCAAATTTTCTTTGGTAAATTAAGCTTTGCACAATAGAATAACTAATTTTTGTATCCAGATTTGTGATTTTGTGCTTTCGTAATGCAATGGACACACCATACCGTGTCAAAATTTGAAGGCACGTTTGGGTCTGTACATCCATCTTGTTTTTTGATATTGCCTTGTTATCCATTTAGTTGTACTTAAGCCATTCAAATTTAGTTTGTGTTTTTTTTTTTAATCGGTTTCTTGTTTTGGCAGCTATCTTGCTCCATAGTTCTTGATGCACAGCATAGTAGATGAAAAAACTGATGTCTTCGCCTTTGGAGTACTGCTTTGAAAACTTTGCTCAAGAGGAACGATATCACATAGCTTCCTTCTCTTGCGGATGGATGACTATAATACCCCGGCAGATGAGCCTCATGGTTTTTTATCTGCCTTTCTATGCGTGCAAAGATCGTCTATTTGGGAAATGAGTAGGGCATGTGCTGCTGCTAATAATATTCGGACCCAAGTTTAGATATGTAGTTTTCATTATTAAATATTCTACAAATTTGAAGTTGAGTTGAAATTTAAACCTTATTAGATTGAAGATTAGGCACTAAAAGACCGTAAAAAACAAATTTATTTTGCGGTTGTAGGTTTTACATAATACTAAAAGGCGACCATAGCAGCTTGGAAGTGGGGTGAAAAGATGTAGAAAGTAGTACTTGACCACATTTGGAGACTCGTATGGTTTTCGTAGACGGCCAAAACAGATGCCTCTAAAAAATTGGCTAGTTCAGTTCAATTTCATTTTCCTGTTAAAATTTTCGAATATGGATGGAGTAGGAACCGCTTGGCGTTTCACTCCCCATGAAAGCAAAGACTGGGGGGGTTCAAGATTTGTGGAAAGAAAAAGAATTATTTAGGAAGAGCGATTCTTTTGTAATTTATATTTTTACTTTGATTGAACTTATATTATACGACGATAGTATTGCATTTCTAAATTTATGTCAATGATAAAATTATGAATTAGGTATCTGTAAATATGCCCTTCATGATAAAATGATGTTTTATTTACTACTGCAGATGCTTGTATTCTGATTGATTTTCCTTTTTTTTTTTTTTTTTTTTTTTTTTTTTATTTTTATTTTTTTTTTTTTTTTTTTTTTTTTTTTTTTTATTTGGACTTTGGAGTGTTTGGTTGTATGTGTACGTGTGTTTGTGTATACATATGAAATGTTTGGAATAAATTATTAGTAATTTTTTAAAAGTGATCTACAAATTATTTATGTATAAATTAAAAAGTAGCAGAAAAATAACTTCAAAATGTGCCAAACAAGACTCCAAATATGTATATATAATATTTTCATAAATATGGAACTCGTTTTTATTAGATCTTGTTTCACGCAGTTTATTTAGGAATAATTTAAAATTTATTTGTTAATTAAAATAAATTATAATTTTAAAAAATGAGTTATTAATTATTTTTTAAAAATAAATTAAAAATATTATTATATTTAATATATATATATATATTAAAAATTAATAAAAATAAATTATTTTTAAAAATAAATTATATAAACAATGGTTAGGTACAACCCAGATTCTCAATTTGGCCAAACGGGCAAACAGCCATTAAATAAAAAAAAAAAAAAAAGCAAAAGACAGCATCAACTTATTTCCTAAAAGCAATATACCACAATTATTTTGGTTCCGTTTCTTCCCATTTATATCGATTTATGCCTGCCGTTTGGCTTCGCTTCATCTGAAAGTGTAAATAAAGAGTCAAGATAATCTTGTGGAGAGAAATAGGCAACCATGGATATCATCAGTCAGTTGCAGAGCCAGTATGTCGATTTTGTAACATCTCTGTATCATGAGGTCAGTAATTTTCACCCAAATCAACACTGATTAGATAGATTTTCATGTGGGTTCTTTTGATTTCCCCTGAAGATGCTATTTTTATTAGTGATTTCTTACTTTTTAAGTTGTGTTTGGTTGTTTGGGGTGTGGAAATAGGGGGTTTTGGATGATCAGTTTTTACAGCTTCAGAAACTGCAAGATGAGAACAACCCTGAATTTGTGAATGAAGTGGTGACCCTATTCTTTGATGATTCTGAGAAGCTTCTCATCAATCTGGCCATTGCTCTGTCAGGCTTCTTTCTCTATTTTCTTGTTCATGCATTATTCTTTCTAGAATAATATTTATTATTATTATCCACTATTTTTAATATTCTTCCCAATTGTGCAGAGAACAACAGAATGTGGATTATAAGAAAGTTGATTCCTGTGTTCACCAGTTTAAGGGTAGTAGTTCCAGGTATATAGCCCTTTTCATTTTTATTTTTTTTTTACCCCATCCGTCTCATAAAAAAAGTCTCATTTTGATTTCATTTTGACTTGAGTTACTTTATGAAATCCTAAATATGAAGTTGTTGTGAATTCATTTGATTTTTGTCATACAATCATTAATGTTGTAGACTATAAATGGATCACATTGATATTATATAGAGGATTTCGTGAATTGAAAAAGTCAAAATGGGACTCCTTTTGTGGAAAGGGGTGAGTAGAATTTAGTTCTTGTACCTATCTGATTGGGAGTTTTGTCAACTTTATGAATCCTGTGTTGACGCGTTTACTAAATTAATGATTTCTTAGTTAGTGGTGGTGGTGGTATGATTTTGTAATTAGGATGTTTTACTTAATGACATTATGTCATTTCACAATGCCATCATTGAAAAAGAAACATTTGTTGGTTGTTTTGGGGAATGGAAGGAGTACTGTTATTATTATTGGTTATTTTGTAAGGTTTGACTAGAAATCGTTTTTCCATAACTAACAGCATAGGGGCCCAGAGAGTAAGGAACCTATGTGTTGCTTTCAAAACTTGTTATGATGCGAAGAACCTTGAAGGGTGAGTCTTGCTTTACACTCTTGTCATATCTACTCCTCACATGACAATTTATACTTGCTTCTATTGCATAGAAAAATCGTAAATTCACATATACAGATTCCATTTAACATTTCTTATAATCCAATTTTCAGTTATGCACCTCAATTGTACTAAGTCATCACCCATGAGTCACGTGTATGATGACTGAGATAGCTAAAAGATGTGTTGATGCAGGTGCTTGAGATGTCTGCAACAAGTGAAAGATGAATACTATCTTGTAAAGAACAAGCTTCAAACCTTGTTCAGGGTGAGTTTGCTTTTTCATAGAGAATTGTTCTCCCTAACGTTTTCTTTTAGCCTTCAGGCTTCTTGTTTTAATTCTGATCATTTTCAGCGAACTTTTTATTTACTTCATGTTCTTGTTCTTTGAGGGATGTCAGAATATTCACGAAGTTAATTGATATTATTATCTATCCTATTGAAATTTTATATATTGGACATTAAAATAAGCCTGGCCACCTCTGGATTTTTTATGCATCATTCTCACTTGAAATTGAGCAAAATAATTACTTTTTATTATTGTATTCTTATATTGTAAATCCTTTCTATCCATGCTAATGAAGTAATTCTTTGTGAAAGACCCTATGTTCCTAGAATAACATCTTTAGGAGGCTTCCTTTCTGGCCTTTCCGTGTTTTTTTTATTTTTTATTTTTTTCCCCTCTCTTCTGTTGCCTGTATGTTAATGAAATCCCTGCTGTTATATTATATGTAGTTGGAGCAACAAATCTTAGCTGCTGGTGGATCAATTCCAGTGCTCGGATAATCAGTAATGATTTTAACCACTATTTCAGAAAGAAGAGAAAGCACTATTGCCAGAGAGGTTATTAACGTTTCTGTTTGGAACAAATTTAGCTCCTTCCAATGCTGGATGATGACTTTGTTAGATGTAAAGCTTCTATATCAGATGACAGAATCATGTGGATAAACACATTTTTATTGTTTTTGGTACGTTTCTTCTTCTGGAGTGTGTTATATTTTGAAGGATGACTTTTGTGAAACTGTCTTTCTGTATTTTATTTATGGGCATGTGGTCTGGATAGTATCTAGGCACCAATATTATGGTCACCTGGTCTTCCTGAATCTGCTGATCTGTCACTCCAGACCTCAGCCCCTTACCTCCCACCTAGGCTAGGACAACCATTTGGCCTCCCAAACCTCTCGCATCAAAACCAAAACATTAATGATTTCAATTAAACGTAGAAAACAAAAGCCAAATAATAGAACACCTAAAACCCCGGTACTCGCTGATTTATGTTAGCTGCTAGAGAAAGAAACTGGTGCCAAGTACCCTAAGAGAAGAAGAAGCTATAAGGTTGCAATTATCCAAGCACGTGCAAATTATGTGCAAAACACTTGAGAAACAGGTGTGAAGAATGTGTGAACAGACTATTTGTGTACATTGAATCCCGACTATTTGATGAAATATTGATTTTGATAACCTACATATTTCTGGAGCTTTCTACATTCTGAGAGATCTTGCATTTCTGTTTATAAGTAGAGTAATTACTTATTTACAGATCCTTATAGGAATCTTTTTCTGTATTTTTTACTTTTCAAGATCACAAATTGGTTTGTTGATGGTCCAGTAAAAGTATTTACTAGTGGTTTACTTGCATGCGCCCTAAGCTGCGAAAAAAAATTATTTTGACAAGTCAAAAGTATTAGTTCATTGATTTATTACAGTTCTTGGACAAATTATACTGTAATTCTTGTTATTTGCTCTCATGGAAACCCTCTAGAGTTGAAAATCAGTCATCAGTGGACTCCTAATTTCTTTATTGTGCGTCTCTTCCTTCTCCATGCTCCACACTCCTGATCTGTCACCTACTTTTTGAATTGGGCTTTATCAGTTTCTGTTTAATTTTGGCCTTGTCTCCCCCCCTTTAGTTTTGAACCTTTTTTTTCACATTCGAATATCATTCTGCAACCACGTTGCACTTGAGGTTGGGGGTGTTAAATAAGTGGGGCTTTTATTTAAATTATGAGCTCGATTAAAAATTTATTTAATTTAATGAGTCAAGTTTGATTTTGAGCTCGACTTGATATTATTATTCTACATCATTATTTATGAAAAAATTTGAATGTGACTTGTTAAAAATTTAATTAAATATTTAATGTAGTTAACCGGGTATAGTTTGGGCTATGATCGAATTTAGAAAGTTGGGAGCGTCAATTAGGAGAATTAGCTCAACCAGAGTCGAACCGACTCTGCCTACTTATGACGGTGAAGGACTGATGGTTATGTTTAGATCTGGCAAAATAGATGACATTCCAATGGAAGTACAAAATCATCTAATGTTAAATGAATATAGATTAAAATTATTTACAAATGTTCATAAATGAATTGAGTTAAATGATTTTATGGTTAGTGGTTGAACTAATTAATAGGAGTATATATTAATTATATGTGTAGTTATATGTATAATTAAACATATGTAATCTATAAGTAACTTGTATAATTATTAATTTAGGAGAATCCTAACTGTCACGTAGCATTTTTTTATAGGTTATTTTATTTTTCTTTATTTTTCT
>JAUMHB010026588.1:48887-59170 GCA_032359685.1 Pittosporum tobira
GAACTTTGAGTTTCTACCATATTTTGTGGTGGATTAATTTAGATAGTCATATAAATTAAGGTATTATTGGTGTTCTTTTCTCTTGTAATAGTATTCCAATTGTTACTTTAAAAGAAATCTTGTATTTATATTATTTGAGTAGATTTAATTGGAGTTCGTCTTGTAATTATTTCTTTACGTAAAATTTGATATTGTTGTGTTTTCTTATTTATTCTTAATTAATTTTTTATTATTATTTTTCAATTAATTTATCAATTTATTATTTAATTTATTATTGACAACGGTGATTGTGAGATAGACGTTTTTTGCCCCCCACCACATACGTTTACTATGGAGCATTTGCATAATTAAATGAAAAATGGTGGACTGCAGCCTACTCAAAAAGATATTGCAGGTGGAAGGAGACATCACACCTAAGCTGTATAAATACGCAGACACACCCCTCTGCCTCTGGAAACAAGAATGTAATCCTTTTTCTTTTTTCAGCTATGTAACAGCAATCATAATGCTGTTTGGCTGCACCCCCCTAGGCCTCTGTCCCAAATTATGAGTCTCAATCTTTACACTGGGTGTTTGTGGTTGGATGCATTGCAATATATACACGCATCCCCATGCATTTAATCATATCCATAATCCATGCATAGAGGATACAAAGAGAGAGAAATAATAATTAGCAAAAATAAATAAATAAATAATAATAAATTGGTAAGCTTGGTATTTTTTTACGGAGTATAAGAAAAAAGACAGGAGAAAGAAAAAGGATAGAAAGTTGTGGATAGAAAAAGGTAGTGGGCCTGACAGCTGTATCAAAAGGCCCAACCAAAAGTCGACCGTATAGTGAACTCCGGTCAGAACAAGATAGTATGAGAAGAAGGACAACAGAAACTCACACACACAAACGGACAGTTGGTACTTCCTCAGACGTGTTGTGTGGCAGCTCATTGTTGCCGGTCAAATTTCGTGTCCCCTACTTTTCACCTTCGCCAAATTAACTGTAACAACTTAAAAATTATAAAGGCCATATTTTGTTTATGGGCACGTGATCTGGAGTGTGTTATCCGAGGCACCAATATCACTCTCGCGTGGTCTTTTCGCACACGTGGTCCTCCTCCAAACCACCCCAATTCTGCTGATCTGTCACTCCAAACATCATTCTTGCACGCCCCACGTAGGCTCGGGCAACCGTTTCGCCTCCCAAACCTATGGCATGAAAACCAAAGCAATAGTTAATTTCAATTCAATGAAAAACAAAAAAAAAAAAAAAAAAAAAAAAACAAATACTCCATCCCTTTAATAAAAATAGCAATTATTTATTTTTTTATTGATATTAAAAAATATATTTTATTATAAATAAATTGTTTAATCGTTTAACTTTAAATATTAAAATAATATTTAAAGTTGTGATATATAAAATTAATATTATAATTTTAAATAGTTAAATTGTGATTAAAGTAAATGATAATAATATTAAAATAATAAATAAAATAATTAACCATAAAATTAAAATAATAAATAATATGATATATCATATTTTGATAAAATAAAAATAATTTAAATAATTTATATTATTAATTTTCTTTTCAAAATCTTATAATTTAAATTGAACGTTTAAAAAGATATTCTTTTTATCTCAAAAATATTATAACATTTTAATTTTTTATGAAGTTTAAAAATTTATTTGATATTATAATTTAAAAAAAGGGAATAGTGATTAAAGTAGTAATATTATAATTTTAAAAAAGAAAATAATAATTAAAATTGTGGAATATAATATTGATATTATAATTTTAAATAAAAATAATAATTAAAATGATGAATTATTTTAATAAAATAAAATAATTTAAATAATTTATATTATTATTTTTTTAAAAAAATTATAATTTTTATAAAATAATTAAAAAAATAAATATTATAATTTTTATGAAACTATAGAATATTACGATTTGAATGCGCAAATGGAGTAATAGAACACCTAAAACCCTGTCCCTTTCTGTACCTGCAGCAGAAACCGGGTGAAGGAGAGAGAAAAACAGTAGTGCTCCTCACTGATCCTTCTCCAAGAAGCCAAATTCAAGAAGTTGGAGAAGTAAATTTAAGAAAATTAAAAGTCCATTGCTTCCCCGCCCCCCCCCCCCCCACGAAGCTTTGATTTTTCTCTCTCCTTTGAAACTCTTTCTTGCATGCTAGCTGTACCCACGAGAAACCCAATTCCTCCTTCACGGAAAAGCTTCATCATCTCTCTCAATATATCTGTGTATACGTAGGTATAAATACCGTTCCTCTATCTATACTCCATTGTAAATACACAACCAAGAATGAGTAATTTGGGTATCTTTCTGTGTGCTCTGTTTATTTTCTTTCACCAAATTTTACTAGCATTGGCAATGTTGCATCCCATTGATTTTCTTGCTCTTCAATCAATTCGTAAATCCCTGAACGACATGCCGGGTTCTAATTATTTCTCTTCTTGGGATTTCACAGCGGACCCTTGCAATTTCGCCGGAGTTTATTGCGCCGGCGAACGGGTGATCGCCTTAAATCTAGGTGACCCACGAGCTGGTTTGCCCGGTCTAGCTGGAAGGCTTGATCCTGCCATTGGTAAGCTTACTTCTCTAGCCGAGTTCACTGTCGTTCCGGGTCGGATCATGGGCGCACTCCCGCCGAGTCTTTCTCAGTTAAGAAACCTCCGGTTTCTTGCCGTTAGCCGGAATTTCATCTCCGGTTATATTCCGGCGACGCTGGGTCAGCTCCGGGGATTACGAACCCTAGATTTGAGTTATAATCAGCTCACCGGAAGTATTCCTTGGTCAATTGGAAGTTTACCGGCATTGACTAATGTTATTTTAGGACACAATCGTCTCTCCGGTTCTGTCCCTCGGTTCACTTCACGAACCCTGATCCGGCTCGATTTGAAGCACAATATGTTATCCGGTTCGCTCCCGCCGTATGCATTTCCTTCATCAGTCCAGTATCTGTCATTGTCGTGGAACCGGTTGAGCGGTCCAGTGGATCGAATTTTATCTAGATTGAACTGGTTATACTATCTGGATCTTAGTCTGAACCAGTTGACAGGTAGCATCCCAGGCTGTTTGTTCACATTCCCCATATCAAACCTCCAACTGCAGAGAAATTTATTTACCGGGTCGGTTGAACCTGCCAGTGAGGTCCGAATTCCAAACGTTGATCTTAGTTTCAACCGTCTTTCGGGTCATATATCTCCCTTACTGTCCACGGTTCAAACTCTTTATCTCAATAATAACCGGTTCACGGGACAAGTACCGGGTACGTTTGTGGACCGGTTGCTGGATGCCAGTATACAAATACTGTATTTGCAGCATAATTATTTGACCGGAATCGCGATTAATCCAGCGGCGGAGATTCCATTGCGGAGTTCTTTATGTTTGCAGTATAATTGTATGGTGCCTCCGGTTCACACTCCTTGCCCCTTGAAAGCCGGGAGGCAGAAGGTTAGGCCTATGTGGCAGTGCATCGGGCAGAAGGGGTAAATTAGGAATTTGGATCGTCGGCAGATAATCAAGAACAGGTTTATAATTATGATTATAGTGTTTTCAGTTCTGAGAGCCTAGAGAGGTGTTAGATTCAGTTATTTGTTTTTGTGATAATTTTGGATAAACAAATGGAAAATTTAATTGTGGACATATGAGTATGAGGACTTTAGTTAGTTGGATTTGTAGGCAATTAAGTGCTTGTTTGGTAGCGGTTAATATATAATTTTTTGAAGTTATGAAATTTAAATATAATAAAAAATAAATTTAATAAATTAAATATATACTATAAATTTAATTTAAAAATAATTTATATTAAATTTTAATTTTAATTTTAATTTTGTCAAATCTATAATCACTTTAAAATTGTTGTGGGTCATGACTGGACAAATATTGTAAGAATGTTTTTTGTTTGTTTGTTAATGTCGTTAAACAAAGTGTTTTTCACGATTTCTTCTTCTTGTCAAAGACCACAGACGAGATCTGTCTTCACTTGGAAAACGAGTAGTATGTCATCATTACCACTCATCACCAGAAATATGGATTATTTAATATCTTAATTTCATCTTTGCCACTTGACATTAGTTATTACTTCATCCGTCTTTTATTCACATTAATTTGACTTTGTGTGAAATTTAAAAAATATGTTTAATAATATAATTTTAAATAGAATAATAATAAAATAATAATTAAAGTTGTGGGATTATATTTGATAAAATAAAGATAATTTAGATAATTAACGTTATTAAAATTTTCAACTAAAGTATGTTGCAAATAAGATGGGACATAAAAAAAAAAAATAAGTGTTACAATATAAATGGGATGGAGTGAGTATTAACTACTGTCCAAATAAATAAATAAAATATAAAAAATATATAAATTAAAGAAATTAATTTTTTAGGAGATAATATATTTTTTTAATAAAATTATTTTTACAAGTGTATTTTATAATGATAGAGAGAAAAAAAAGAGTTTTGATGTGATATAAAGTAAGAATAAATAAATAATTATAAACTAAAAGTGATAAATTAAGTCATTCTTTTTATGACGATAAAAATGATATCTTAATTCATTCTTTTTAAGACATAAGGAGTATTAAGTATGGTCAACAGTTAAGATTTTCATATTTTAGATTCTACTCCTTTCATTCTATTAAAATTAAAACACTTTTCTCTTTTAGATGTCCTAATATAATTGTAACATTTTTTTTGAAAAATTTAACAATATAAATTATCTAAATTACCTCTATTTTATCAACTATGGTCTACTACTTTAATTACTATTTTATTAATTAAAATTATAATATTTCCAACACTATGACCTATCATTTCAACTAATACTTCATTATCTAAACTTATAATATTATTAAAAATAATTTGGACAATTTACTCATAATCAGTGTTCAAGAAATCGGTGAACGGACCTAGATGGTATAGGGAGGGCCTAGAGCTCAGGGGGACATGTTCTAGGCATTTTCCTAAGCAGAAAAATAATTTATATTTTTATATTAGAATTTATAATTTTAAGTTTTGAATATTTGAAAATTTAAATTTTTTATTAAAAAAATAAAGAAAAAAAAATTGATAATGGGCCGCCTAGGACCTCCTAGTTTATCCGTTTGTTTTTTTGTCTGATTAGAACTAATCCAAGCGTTTCATGGCCGATTTTTTGGACGCTGCTCATAATCAAACAAATTTCTTAAGTTATGTGAAAAGTCAAACTGTTTCGATAATTATAGATAGGATGGAGTAACTAATAAGAATAGTTTATTATATATAGTAGAATAAGAGAGAAAGTTTGATGAAAGTAAATGAGTTATAGATAATTTTTAATGTATTATGATTCAAATGAGAGTGTTAGCTTATTAAATATGGATAGAGTTGAAAAAATATGACAAAAATATTATATTAAAAGAAAATGACAAATAAATTAAGACAAACTAAAAGAAAAATAATGACAAGTAAAATGGGACGGAGAGAGTATAAGTTTGTAATAAAATTACAGGTAGAGCATTAAATGAGTCAAATTCTCATTTAAAATTCGACTTGAGTTTCATAAAAAAAAAAATTCGTTTAGCTTAATAAATCGAGTTCAAGTGCGATTAATAAATGGTGTTAAAAAATTTAAATTATTGAGAAAAAAAAATTAAATTCAACTCATAATTTTCGTAATTAAATGAGTTGAATTCGAAAAATAATTCACTAAAAATAGTGAGTTTGAGTTCGACTATGCTCGTGTACAATAGGTTTTCTTTCTTACTTTGGTCCAAAATGTAATGTCTCTAAACCAGCAGCCAAGCAGAGAATTTTGAGCCTAATTACCACAGTAAAAAATGAAGCACGATTTGAACGGTTTTAAATAAATATGCATGTGATTTCTCCTTAAGACGGTTGGGTTTCTTTACTTTTAGTTCATATTGCTTGCATTTCACAGGTTTCTAATGAAATCTTGGAACGTGAAAAACCAACTTTAATGATTCTCCATCGATCTAATAAATTGAAACTAGAAAGCAAATGATTAATCGAACTACCATATTCATGTTATGGACTTTTGTCACACATGCAATGACCTTTTTATTCATATAAAATTTATTAATATGCAAAAAATAATAATTATTTGAACTTGGAAATAGTAGAGGAACGGAAAACAAAATTAATTTACCAATATATATATATATGTGTGTGTGTGTCTTAACTAAATAATTGTATTTCCAAAATATCATTAGATGAACAAGAATTTCACAATATAAGAGCTAGTCTGCTAGCCAAAGCAAGGGACATGGTCATTCCCAAAATTGGAGTACAATACAAGGTCAGATTTTGGAAGAATAAAATGAACATAATGTGGTCCATGCATTTATACGAAAATGAATGAAAAAGAATTGTATTACAAGGAAATGAAAGTTGCAAATAATTGCACGGCGAAGAGTATGCTTTTAGATTTCATTAACTTGTTAGTTGAAACACATATTAACTCAAATTAAAAAATAATAATAATAAATTAATTAATCAATTGGTTGGGTTATCTAGACATTTCGACAATCATGGCCATCCTGGAAAATTCTTCCAAGGATCGCGTAGATCATTTTTAACTGTTAGAATCATACACAAGAGTTCGAAAAAAGACTTAAAATTTGACCCGATCTTCTTTCCGTCTTAATAGTGTCCTAGAAATCCCCATCTAAGTCATATTAATTCTTGTTTAGACGTTGGACAGTCCTTTATTGCTCAGGTTAATTGAGCGTCTAAATTTGATTAATTCCCACCTAACCCCCTATCACCTCGACTATATGCTAGACCCTACCTACAACACCTAAATCCACCTAACGATTTTTAGAACATTGAGAGACATTCCCACAAAATGTTGACAGAGCACAATCAATTTTGGAACAAGTACAATGGCTTCCAATTAAACACACCATACTACTCCTATATACAATGTATAGAGACCATAAAAATCATAGTAAATGGATGTTATGTACAATAGTACTGCTGAAATGGTGTTACGTATCGTATTTGCACATGAGCTACACTCGGTATATTTTATTGGTAGCGAGATATACAATCCCTGTATGAACATTGTATACTTACAACTTCTCATTTCTTTTTTCCCTCTCACTGGAATCTAATCACCCAGTGTAAGTTGACGGTGTGATAACAAGAATTCAATAACTATATTCTTTGGACTCTGCCCTTCTTCACCGGAGCTGGAGCTTCTTCGTTCCCAAGGAACTCCCATTTGACAACATCTCCATCCCAAGCCGAGCTAACAAGCATCGGATAGTATGGGTGCCAACTACAATCCCTCACAGTTGATTTATGGTGCTTGAGTTTTGCAACTTGGGCTCCACTCACCTAAACAGCAAAGTCACCATTACAAAAGAGTTTAATTGAATGGAAAGTATACGCATTTCAAAATGGGTGCTGATATCTGAACACACTATATTGATAGTTGCAGACCCTAATACACATAGAAGGATTGTACTGTCCCGTACAATATGACAATGCATTATTTAAGCTAGGGTGTGCAACTATCAACATAAATGAGCATATATCAACAGCAGTATGGTGGGTTAAGAAATGTTTCCAAGTAGCTTCAAGTATGGTCTTTAGTTTGATGGATTAGGAGAGGGGGTGGGTAGCAGAAAATATTACTCCATCCGTTCTACCAAAAGAGTTCGCTTTTAAAAAAATTATAAATATATATATTAAAAAAAAATTAAAAAAAGGGAAGAAGAAGAAAGTGTTCCCCAAATCACTTTTACTAATAATATTGTAGTAAAATATAAATATATAATAATGACACAATGTTCTCAAGTTTAATATCAAACTCATTATCATGACACCAGAGATAACTAAGCAATCATAATACTTAGGGATAAATATAGAATAAAAATACATAAAGTTCGCAAATTTTACAAATAGGTCTCTTTTGTGGAACGGAGTAAGTACTCTATTTTTAATCTTATTTTTGTGTGCTGATCATCTAATAACAGAGTAAGTATCTAGCCAACATCTTGTGCTCCCATTCTGATGCAAGAACTATTACGTATGGTGGTTCATACCACACTCATATAGAGGGAAAGAGCAGTTATGACATTGATACGTACCAAATCATAGATATAAACACAAGAATCATGAGATCCAGTGTAGATGTACTTCTGACCAGTGCTGTAGAGCGTCATTCAACAGATGCAAAGAACGTAAGCATCCTTACTATCAAATATGGCAAGAATATAAAAGAAAATAAATGAAATGTAAAGATAATTGCAGATCAGATATTCATAATCATAGCATGACCTAGCCTGCTGACACCTGATACAGCATATAAACTTGGGTCTTACAGCTGGACAATAAGGAGTAATCATCTCCCCTGAAGCAAAACTCACCAAGAATAAGGAGGAGGACAAGACAACAAAAAGTAAAAAGGAATTCTTTTAACAGATTTCAAGTTTTCAAAGACTTGGGTTGGCTGGGAAGGAAAAAGTGTACTAATTTTTTTGAATAATATATATTTTATAGGTACTGAATTCCTTTCTTATTCCCGTGAAAGTTTTAAGGTCTAAAGATACAACTTTGACCCTTAAAAATAATTTAATGCTTTGAACCCTTATGTTTTTTTTTTTGTTTTTTTTTTGAAAAGGATCAAATTACAAATACATAAAACTGTAAAAGTTGTAGAATGAATAACTACAATCAAATTTTGATACTCTGTGAATGAAAATATATACACACATTACCATAAAAGCTCTAGTCAACTTTGTGACTTGCATTATTAGAAAATCATTATCACCATAAACTTAGACTACTAAATTACCAAAAACAAAAGAACAAGATGTTACAGATAGAACATACCTATAAGCTGGAGAGAAATAGCACCGTATGAGAGTACGCAAAACTGAATGGCCTTTATATGTGGCCACTGATTGATCAGATGGGTGTTTCATACCTCTTGCCCGAGGTGGGTAGTCCATCCATCTATAGTCCCATTCGTAGTTCCTAAATTCTGGATTGCTATAAGGAAAAATACTATATCAGTTTAAATCAACTAAGCTTCTAACGCTATTCAGGTGAACAACTATTACACATTGACTGAATTCTACTTTTACACAACCACACGGACTCAAAATTGTTATATGTGGTTTTCTCTTTTGGGGGAGGGAGGTGGAGTATGTGGCATTTTGACAGATAAACATGGCCCAAAACAATGTAGTTATTAATTTTTGTACGTAAAGTAGTGAAAAGATAAAATGAAAAGGTCATAATACAAAAATGGTGAAATGATGGTGAAATATAGCTTTAAGACGTGTCTATAGACAAGCTTGGCTACGGCATGCCACATATAAACTAACAAATCAAGCAAATATCATGAGCATATTTTTTAACTATAATGCAGAGCTAGCAATACTATAACCTGTAAATATAAATGAAAGAAGGATCTCATAAATCCTATGAAAAGCCTGAAAATGGACATACCAATTACTGCTAGAAGACATTCTCCGGATATCCCAAAGTTTGATGGTCTGATCTTTACCATTTGAAATTACATATCGTCCATCTCCACGGCTGTCAAGAAATGTAACACCTTCTAGATGTCCTATCAAGACCCCTGCTGGCTTTCCTTTTGCTCTAAAGCAGCGCCTGTCCCAAACCTGTACAGAAAAGTTAGTTATCCTGCCTCCCTTATTAAAACAGCAAATGAAGAAAACGAAATCGATACAGGAACTCAAGAAATGGGCAATTGGTTTCATGAAGCCATTCCAACCAAGTAAAGATATACTTAGAATTTAGAGATGCTCCTTGTCTCTCGTTCAGTACAGATTATTGAGCAACACAGCCAGGAAAGATATTCTTGCATTAGATAAGGGAATCATACTTTCACATTGATCCCTCGTAAAGAATGCAAAAAATAAAAATCCATAAAGTCCATAATTCACAGCTAAAGTAACACGTAAATAAATAAGAACAAAGTTTCACCTTGCAAAGATTATCATCTCCCCCAGAATATATAAGATTCCCACTTTCATCAGCAAAAGATACTGTGTTAACATCAGACTGCATCAAGAAACAATCTTTAGATGACTATTTGGAAACTACAATCATCGAAAATAAATAAGAGATCTACGATTGAGGGGAGTAGATGGTATTATACCATGTGTGCTTCAATTCGAAGGGAGAGCTTATTTGCTTCAAGATCATAAACATAAAGCGCATTGTCACTGCTTCCAGCAACAAGTTCACGCCCATCGGTGGAAAATTTCACAGAAAAGATCCCAAA
>JAUMHB010026588.1:59270-69537 GCA_032359685.1 Pittosporum tobira
AAAGGAAACAACACGCTGAAAATTATCTTTTCAGTATATAATGATTCACAACTCACAAATTGGTCAAACCAACATAATAATAGCTCATGTAGTGATATAAACAAACTTGCAGCACATACTGTAATATTTGCATGAGACTCTGTTCCAGCAGATCCAACATTGACAATATGGACAATAGGGGACATAGTAGCATAAACCTGCAAGAGAAATACTCACATTATTACTGAGCTTTAAGGTTTGAAGAATCATGAACGCAAACGAACAAGGCCTAAATTTAATTTCGGACCAACAAACTAATAAGACAACTAAAATAAAGCAACAGGAGAAACATCCTGTACCAACTGACAAACATGTAGCACAAAAAAAGGCATTAAAGTTTCTGGTATCTTGCAAATAAATGGATTTGTCCTATTTCCATAAAGAAAGATTACGATGATACGAGTAGATATTTCAGGGTTTCCATTTCTAAGACTATATAAATATTTCGTTTCCCAAAAAATAACTTAGTTCATCAAGTAATTAATTTTAATATAATATTGATAGTGCATAGATATGAAAAGAATCAAGCTCTCCAAACTTGAATTCAATTGGCTCATTAAATAAATGTCTCATGCCAATACATTGCAGTGGTATGCACTCGACTCGTTTAGCAAAGTAGCTTTTCCAAATCATAGAAAAGAACAAATCTAATTAAGCTGGAGTATTAAAGGCTCAAACTTCAGCTTCATTTCAGAGCTCTCGCTATATAAACAAGTTGAGCTTGGGCAAGCCACCACTGACTCAAGTCAAATCATTTACACCATGTTAGTGCAGAATGTCAATGAATTGAGATATTGGTTAGCATACTTAAGCATCCACACTTTCTCGTCCCTCTTTTGAAACAGAATGGTTTCATGTTCTTTCATCGATTGGTTATTCCTCTCCATTTGTAGCTCTTTGTCCAATCGCTGTCTCAATTATTTCACAATATTGAATGGCCAATTTTCCTTTGGACCTTCGGTTCAATTGATAAATTGTTAACTAGTCGGAATCTAGACTTAGCCACCACCTTTCACAGGAAGATAATATTCTTTCATAAATGAATCAGCCGTCTAATAACCATTAACAGCTGATCTGTGTCACACGGCAAAACCATCGCATGGTTTTTATATAGATGTAATGAAAAATTCCTAGATTATTCCCTTAATTAGACAAGAGCACAGGGGTTATTAATTACTCCATTGAACTTCTGATTTTCAAGTATCTCTAGTTCTTGTACTACAATATATTAACAGGTGGCACATTATCAGGATAAACTTATAACATAGCTTTAAGACCAAAACTGCCTATCAAACAGAGAGGGTGTCGGACAAATTAGAAGACATAGATAGTATGGACCAACCTCAATGAATTTGGAATCACAAGAGGCGCCATACGCCCAATCACTACAATTTAGCTTCAACGGGAATGAGATACAAAGCTAAACTTGAATGTGTAAAAGTATGTCAGATATAATTTAAAAGTATTGTGGGCCAAAATACTGCCATTCTCTTTGTATGCGGCAGTCAGCTCAACGGTTAGGAACACTAGCAAACTGTTAAGTATGTCCAGATAATAGACATGATAACACAGTGTCTTCAGGAAGTTCTTTCAAGTAACCAACCTTGACAAACATTCATTTTACTGAAGGGTATGGAAAATCAAATATCACAAAGTATGTTATACACTTACAGGTGTATGTATGTGTAGAAGAAAAAATAGAAGATCAAATCGCCTGAAGAACTTCATTTACTTATTCGGTTTACATAAAAGGTAGATTTGATGACTTACGAGATATCGTTGATCTGGTGAAAGAGATGTATCGGTAACTGTCCATCGCAAGCTTTTGGCAAGGATGTTCTTGTGAACTTTCCACTCTCTTTCTACATCGTAAATTATAATATAGCTTCCCTGTTGATAGGATATTAATCTATATCAGATAGTAATAAATTTACACTAGTACTCCACATGGTTGTAAATCACAATAACATAAAAGAAAAAAATAAATTCTAAAGCACGTTTTAGTTTTCATTTTCTTTTTCCTTATATTTTATCTGTTTTATCACATGTGCTCTCACTGTATATCTGTACTTACACTTCCACATGGGATCGGCCCAACCCAATTAGTTGGGGATAAAAAGTGCAGTTAAGTGTATGTAAACCAACCACCCCATTGTCCAGAATCCGTACATAGGTAAAGCCATGGAAAATGTTTTTCATAAAAAATAGAATGATAAGAATTAAATTTCCATATATCTTTTAATTTCTCAATTCCCATGGCAGCATGTAAATAATACCTGAAATGCAACGACACAAAGTGAACCATCGTCAGAAAATTGTGATACATAAGCCCGGGTTGTCATTTGGTGTACAACAGAAGGACTATTCACAGGCAAATATTTACTAAGAATGTGACAACGATCGGCTGATGAAAATCTCCCTCTTCCTGAATAATTACATTCTCGACCAGCTAGCATCTTCACAGTAGAAACAGGATACTCGCGCTTTCCCGTACGAGAGTGGCTTAAATTCTCATGAGGTGCAGATCTAAGCTTTGTGAGCTGAGCAACTTCATGGTCCAAATGATTACTGGGAGAGGAATTTTCATCTACACCAGAGTTGGATGTTTCACTATCGTAAAATTCCGAATCAAGCTCCAATCTACTTAAAGCGTATCCCATACTATCTGTGTTACCTCTCCTGCTCCAGGCTCTAAAATGGTACATTATAATTTAATAAATAATCATTAAACACTGCCTTGTCTCCGCCTTATCCAAATGGGCCTGTTAAAAATGTAAATGCATTACAACCCAAATGGATCAATTCATACCTGAATATGAAATTATGCATGCAGGTATCTTTCAGGCAAATACATATAGAATCTAGGGTGAGCAATGAAGTTATTTCTACTTCTAGTTGTATACTTGCTCCATTCCACAAAAAGAGCCTCATTTCTCAATTTCTTTTTCGGTACACAAACAGGGTACAATGAGAAGATGTTCTCAGTTAGCTGTTGCAACTAAATTATCATGTCACTACCATTAAATTAAACAGTTATTGTTAGGGATAAATATGAAATAAAAACATATCCTTATTATTCAAAAATTCTGCAAATGTTATTCTTTCTGAAACAGCTGAATTCAGGGTAAGTATATCATTTCAAATTCCAATAAAAGTGAAATTCTTACGAATTCCGGTCTACTTTTAATCAAAGCCAAAAAAGATTATTATGTCTTATTGAACATGAAACCAAAGCTTCAATTCTTCGTGTTTCCTAATTTATATCTCATCAATCTAAAACAACACGGTACATAAACTCATAAATGAATGCGTTAATGCGTTAATGTAAAATCAACCCAAAAATAAAAAATGATAGTAGGCCAAATATTCAGCATAAATCAAAGAGATACTGGATGATTCAAATTCGATTTCTCACCTCTGAAAATATAATCAGAAAACCAATTCGACTTGCTCTTTCAAGATTTAGGAGATAATATGGAGGGTTGATTTTGCAGTTTTGCCGGTGAAAATACTATACCGTAGCTCAGTAGACTTTTTGCCCAGTCATTTTTAATTCTACGGCGTTAAATCAAACCAGACGGCGTCGCAGGCGTCAGAGATGACGGTGTGTTTATTAATTAATTTATTTATTTAAGCATGTGTAATACTTATTTAAGCGTGGACTCTGTTTGATTATTGTTGATTATAAATTAATTTTAAAAATTAATTTTTTTTAAAATAATTTAAAAAAATTTATAAGTTAATTATAATAATACTATTGATTTATTTTTGAAAAATTAATTAATAAATATTTTTTTAACTTAAAAAAATATTATAATAAATAAATAAGCTATAAACTATTCTGAAATAATAACTTGTACCAATCAAACTCCATGTGTAATACAGATTGAATGGAAATATCTATCGTACATGGGTGGTATGGGATGTATATACATCTTATTGGATTTGACAATAAAATTATTTAAAATTTTGTATCTATGTGAGCGAGTTTTGTCTATGATCCGTTCTAACGAAATTATCTCTCATGAAAAAAATGTCATAAATTTATTTATAATAATTAATAAATTTATTTATTATATAATTTTTATTTTTATTTTAAAAAAATAGAATGTTTTGGATAAATAAATATATTTTTAGAATATTTTTAAAATGTCTCAAAAAAATTGAGATTTTTTTTCAGAATAAGTGGAATAAAAAAATATTAAGCATTGTATGTGTTTGCCAATGTCATTATTTGGATGCTACATGGATTAGTCTAGTCATTCACTCATCTCATCTCCATCAAAATCTGCACTTTCTTTTTCCTTCGCATTCGTTCAAATCTACTAGTCTTCTTTGTTCCCTATTTTCTCATTTTTCAAAAATAACTTTAATCTTGTTGTACTACTCCTCTGCACTCCTCTTTCGTCATCATGTAATACAAATCCAGGTAAGTGTGTTTTTCTATTTATCATTGTATTTATTATTTACAAAATTTTCTAAAACTATATGGTAATATAATTTTTACTAGTATTTATATAGTTTTAATTTAATTTTATAAATAATCCATATTTTAAAATTTTGACTAATAACTCATTTTATTTGAATTGTCGCATAAAAAAATCATCATTTATTACTATTGATTATCTCTTTACATCAACACACACCTCGATTACACCTTTTAACATGAGTAACAATATTAAATGAATAATGCATGGACAATAAAAATATTCTTCTGACAACTGGTTACTTATTTTAAAAAAGTATTTACGTCAATATACATATATATTGTTTATTCTAAATATCATATTACTTAGAAGACATCTTTAGTAAACTGGTTATTTATTTTAAACTAATATTTACGTTATTGTAAATATATATTACTTATTGTAAACCATATTAGTAAGAGGACAATACATTACTTCTTGTAAATTGGTGTTTACGTTAAGATGGAAATTGGTTACTTATTTTAAGTAGCATATTACTTGGACAACATATCTGTAGTATATTGGTTACTTCAAGGAGGAAGAATATTAGGACAATACATATGAATTACTTCTTTTAAGAAGAATATTACGTATATGACATTTTTCTAGTAAGTTGGTTACATTTAGTAATAAAATGCTTACGTGAAGGTATAAATTAATTATTTATTTTAACATAAATATTACGTAGATAACATATATGTAGTAAATTGGTTAATTCTAGTAAGATAATGCTTACATCAAGGAACAAAGAAATTATTTATTTTAATATTAAGATTACGTATATGATATATCTCTAGTCAAACGCTTACTTATTATAACGGCTTGTTTATGTGGAGTAACAATTGTATTACGTGTTTTAATAAAGAATTTTCATTCACAAATATAGTTATTATTTTGTTTAATTAGGTTGTCAATAAATTTTATTTGATAAATATTTTACATTTTAGACATTTAATTCTTATTTTTTTTGCATGATTGAGTTCATTAATTAAACATGGTTAATATAGATTCAAGAGAATGAAATAATGCATACGTAGAAAACTCCATATTCTCTAATCCCAATGACACATGGTACGAAAGTTCTAGTTGTAGTGAGAATGATGCATATGATGACGATTCATATGGTTTTGCAAATGATGTGATGAAAGAAAGTGATATCATATTTAATTAATATTTTAGTTTTCTTTATTCACTATATTCATTTACGTAACTTCTAAGTTAAATTATATGTAAATTTGACAATGTGGTTAAATGAATTACGTCTATACATATATTATTTACTCATTTGAAGTAACAGTTTACGCAATTTATTTATACACATATATAGTAAGAGAGATTGATTACGTCTATACATCTATTATTTACTCTAAGAAAGTAATAATTTATACTATTTATTTAGACGCGGATATACGAAAATAGATTTATTACGTCGAAACAAATTATAAGTACTCAGATGAAGTAACAGTTTACGTTGTTTATTTAAACACATATTAGCAAAAATAAATTGATTACATGTACAAATATAATAGATTAGGCATAATCAGATATTCTTGAAACATTCATTCACCACATTTCACTTAAAAAAACTTGTCAGTTAAATTAAGATGTTATACAATTAAAAACTTATTAGTACAAAATCCAATAGTTAAAAACTATACAAATATATACAGGTTAAAAATTATATAAAATCCCAATAATATTTACAAAATTCATCGGTTAGCACTAACTCTAAACTTATACATGTTCTAATTGAACTCTTGAGACATTTCAATACACCTTTAGATTGCATCTCTTAGATTATTATGTCTACTATGTACAAGAATGCAAAGCAATTTACTCCTTTGATGCAATTATTGTTATTCTGTTTGCAGCACAAAATCCTCGTCTCCAGATCCAAAATTTGGGACCATCATGAACTTGATGCAAAACACACCACAATCGTTACTTCAAAAAAGAGAAAAATATCCATAAGACATCATAAACAAACAAGAAGATGCATGCCACAAACAAAATTAAACTAATAAAGATAAATAAGTTGGAGATGTATTGTAATTTTGTGTTTTTCTACCATATATATGTTTTTAAAATAAACAATATAAAATATATTTGTTTTGTGAGGAGTCTTTTGATTTTTAATAATAAAATTATAAAAATGTCTATCTTCTATTTTTCCAGCAACTTTTTCTCCCCAAAAAAATATAGAGAAACAAGATCCGTTCCACAAAATTTGAAGAATTGACTAAATTAAAATTTATAATTTTAAAATATAACCACGTAATTTCAGTGATAATAGTTGTCTCTAACAAGATTTGTCTTTATATATTGTTGAGTGTTGGCAATGAATTGAAAAAACCAAGTGGACTAATAATTTTTTTAAAATAAATAATAATATGAAATAACATCCCGTACTTCGCACGAGTTTGTAACCTAATAAATATACACAACTGAACTTCATCATACCATATGACTAAATCAAAAAAGATTGTGGATAATAGTTTGAGTATGATTACTCATTGACACCATTCACACTTCCGCCACTATTTACATGCTAATATCCTGAAGAACATGACAGTTACATTTGCAGGACTGAAAAACTCCAGTACACAAACCCTAAATTATTCAAGCTATGTTGTTAAATGGGCCATCCATAGAATAGAAAAATTAACTACATTATTAAGACTGAGGGTTATTTCTTATAGAATAAATTAACTAAATAAAACATGGGAGAAAATAGAATCCACTTGATATTCGACAGCAGCATCTTAACCTAAGAAATTAGTACAATCGGACTCTATTCGACATACTTTATTCATCTTTAAGATTCACCAAATAATTGTTTAAGCAAATTTCATGTTAAATTATCTAATATTAGAATATATTTTGTTAAGTTAATATGTTAACTGCAGTTGCAGTTGGTATTTGCTTCTCATTGCTCTTCATCGAATTTTCACAATGTGTGATCATGAGAAATAAAAGAAATGATCTTTAAAAATCAAATCAATGATAAAAGCTACAAATACACCATTTCCTACATTAGTAGCTAAAAATCGCAACATATTTCACTCAAAGATTGAAACTTTAAACAATTGAACACTAAAAAAATCACGATTTACAATTAATTCAAACAAATTATGAGACAAAGGTTAGGAAATACCATTCTTCTATACGTGTCATTTGATTTATCCAAATCCTAATTTTCAAAAGCCCTTACAATGGCATTCAAGAAGCCGCAAATATTTCTCTGCTTAGAGGACAACTTGTTGCGGTGATTTCAGAGGATGTAGATTGTAGATGGTCCGAGTCAAGTTACGACCGATAAGGGTTTCGATAGATTGCGGAGAGAATAAAAGAGATAGGGAGGAGGAACCAGGAGAAGAGAGAGGAAAGAGGAATCGGGAGAAAAGAAAAAAAAGGAAAAAATGAGGAAAACGGGTCGATTTGCTTATATATGTCGGTTAATGGATCGAGTTTAATTAAACGGATTCTGTCAGCGAATTGTCGGATTTAACACTAAAAAAAATAAATAAGAGTCACACCTTTTAGAGTAGTTTTCTCCATTTACATTCTTTTCTTACAATTAACATCCAAAAAATGTATCAACTGATAAAACAGATAACATGTTACCCTTTTTTTTTTTTTTTTTAAATTAACGGCTGAGAATTTTGTTGGTACCCAATCTAAGAGCTAGATGTATATACATCCAAGCAGTGTTGATGTATATTAGACCAACCCAGATTGAATTAGTCTATTGTAATTAAGGTTTGATTGCACTTATTAAATAAATAAATACACAAATTTAAGCATTAAAAAAGAAGAGGTGAAAATTTAAGAAAAATGAAAAGGAAATTGAGAAATAGGGAAAAAACGATGTGCAAATTTATTTTACTAATTGTTTAATTTTGCTCTTCCACTATCCACCTGCGTTTTTTTGTTTGGCGAAAATTTTAAAATTAAGGGTTTTATTATTTTTGATATTGGTGATAATCAATTTTGCTTATTTGCTCTTAGTCTTAAATTATTTACTAAGTGACACACAAGTAAATACTTTGTATATTAATAAGATAAGCCTTCTAGTACGATTGAAGAAAAATTAAACAAAATATTCATCAGCTCTGGGAAAAAAAAATTAGTTTTATTTACAATTTTTATTTTATAAATAATTTTTCTTAAAATATTTTTTTATTATAATTTTTTTTATTATAATAGTAATATAAAATCAGATAAATCATTAAGTGAAATATTATAATTTTTTATTTGCGCCACAACTATTAATTAAATAACTAGTAAAGATAATGTAAATCTTTATACTCAATATTTAAAGCTTATAAGAAACTTTAAAACGAGACGCTGACCAGATGACGATGTTTGTTTATTCATACAAACCACATTTGGTATATGGGCTGGTAAATAAAAACAAAAATAGAAAGCCGAACACTGTTTCGATTACTGTATAACCCAGCAACAAGTAGTAGGTAGGTAGGTAGGTAGGTAGGTAGGTAGGTAGGTAGGTATGGAAAATTTATTTTATTTGGTAATGAAAATTCAGTTCACATTAAACAGACTTTTCACTTTTCTAAAACACAATGCAACAACTAGGCCCAACAGGATAAGGTCAGTTACTGGGTTTTCAAAATCTGAAACTTCATTTACTTGGGCCTTCCGTGGACCTAAAAGACCTGGAGTAAGAAAACAAGCCCAAATTACGTTCTGAATAATATGTTCTCCAGTTCTCCGGTATCCACCAAGTTCAAACCGTGTCCAAACACCACCGCAATCCAACTCCGCCGTCACCACCAACATTTCGCCCTCAGACTTTCCATTTATTTATTTATCTATATACACAATGAGATCCGGTTGAAATTACCAGAGGATGAAGCGAGTTTCGAGGATATTAGAGACGGCCCAAACAGAGCTCTTCATCCACCACATACCCTCCCCAAAACCCAAAAACCTAATCACAAACTCTAACTTGCTCAAAAAACTGATTAAAACCTCAACAACAAACGCCTTCATTCGAGAAATCTGCTCATCCCAAGCCAATTACTGCTCGCATCCGTTCACAAACATCATCGGATTGTTCCCCGATAAGTGGGGTAACGCCGATGATAGAGCCATAAAAGAACTCACTACCAAGGTCTCCAATTTGCGAGATGAATTGGTCAGAAATGAGGGCACAAATGACGTCATTTATGGGGTTTTGGAAGAAAAGGGGACTTCTTTGTTCAGAAGTTATCCCAATGGGGCTGCTTTCGTTAAGCTGTTGCCCCAGCTGGATTATTCGCCTCAATTGGCACTTGAGGTACATTTGTTCTTTCTGTATTGCTAATATAATTCTATTTGGAATTTATTATGTGCATATTGCTAATGTATTCTATTTTCATCAATAAGGCTTTGGATGAACTCCTTTTATACAATTTAATTAAATATCTATGGTACAAGGATGGGTATTTGACAAAACATCAATTTTGCTTCCAACCATGCTTTAAAGTAGTGCATTGACATATGAAGTAGATTTTTTTTAATAAGTAAAAAGCAAGAGGTACAGTGAAAGAGGGCATTGTCCCATTACATGCGGAGTATACAAATGCAGGTAGATAAGAAAGAAAAAAAAATACTAACCCCGCAGCCCTATACATACAAGAGAACCCCTCAAACAAAATTCTCTAACAAAATCGAATTTGCCCGAACACTCAGCAAAGGACAAAACAGCCTTGGAGTAGACAGAACAATACTAAACAGAGGACTTAAGATTTGACATAATG
>JAUMHB010026589.1:0-12561 GCA_032359685.1 Pittosporum tobira
CTGGAATTTAAATCATACGTATTAACAGCTGAAATAAATTGCATGCATAAGTGGAACAATAACTTATACATAAAGGCAGAGAGTAATAACTTGCCTGTCATGCTCCATTGCTCGTATTCCGATATTTTATCGGATATTGCTAGCTGTTCAGCTCTTAGGAAATTTCTTTGAATGATTTAAATTAATCGCTCCATCAATCATACAAAATTATTTAATATTATAAATTGGTGTTTGACAAACTTGTGAAACCATGGTCAAAATATTTACGTAAATATTTTTTCATCATTGATTATATTATAATATGCAAAATAATTTATAGGTCAACTACTCCTCGGAAGATATTACTTTTGGAGTACGCGTTAAGATAAGGAGTACCATCCTTTTGGTTTCCACTGGAAGGAATATCTTTTGACCTTTACGTTATGCTATCATTTCCTCTTGAATAAATTTTTTTAACAAGAAATACTTTATTCAACTTTAAAACTTTTGAGATTTAATATTATATTTGACATTGAACATATGTTGACGATTTGACTTTTGATCCATTGTTACTACTATTTAAGTAACAATAATTTCTAAATTCATTGATTCTATCTTGTTAATATTTGGCTACTTTTCTTACATAAGTTGAAAGTCGTATCTTAACTATTTGTGTGATCTTCGGATTCAAGATTGATTGTGGGTGCTTTAGTCTGAGTGGCAAGGGCATACAAATATTATATTAATGGTTTGTGTGGCAGAATTGCTAAATTATGATTGTCTGTGGCCGGGGGCAAAGACGTGTGATATTGGTGGCATTTACTTGTGTGGTAAAGTCACATATGCTGGCATGTCCAATAATGATATCCTGATGATGGTTTAAAGAATGGAGAATTTAGACATTCATAATTGCTTTAATTTCATACTTACCCTTTTCATTCAGTTACATTTGACAGTATTTCATATGTCTATATTCTCATTTACACTCAATTTGTTGACTTATAAGGCTAAGGATAACTTTCTTTGTTTTAGTTATCCTTAGTCATGGTATTTCTTACTAAGCTATTTGAGCTCACTTCTTTGTCTCATATTCCTTTCAGGTGCAAATAACTGATATTAGGGTTATTGGGAGAAATAAACTAGAAGTCCAGTTGCTTAGATGTTTCCGCTGCGTACTATTAGCTAAAAGAATAATTTGTGTAGAGTGTGCTGTATAATATTTATAGCATGATAAGTTGTTTAATAGTATAACCTTGTATACTTTAAAGTCTTGTGTATTTGTAAATTATGAAGTTATTAATAAATTGACAACTCAAGTCGGGGTGTGGATGTCCAGATTTGGGGGTGTCACATAATACTTTATGAAAAATAATAATAAAGCCAAAAAACTTTATTTCATACTTTAATAAATTCAAAAATTTATCTCATGTTTTATGAAAAATAATAATAAAACACCAAAACTTCATTTCATGTTTTATGAAAAATAATAATAAAGCCAAAATTTTATTTCATACTTTAATAAAATCAAAACTTTTTTTCATATTTTATGGAAAATAATAATAACACACAAAAATTTTATTTTATACTTTATAAAAAATAAAACACATATACTTCATGATTTATGAAAATAAAACTTAATTTCGTACTTTATGCAACCATCAAAGTTTATACCAAAAATTTCAATTCTTTCCGAGCAAACTTTCTACAATAAATATCTCTTACACTCCATCCCACGTGATTCCTACTACATAACTCTTGTATATAAATTTCATTTATAAAAAATTTCACCACTCAATTTTTATCAAAATTTTCACATTTACACATATAAATATTACTTCTAATCGTTCATTAATTAATCAATCTACATATCCGAAAATTAGTCACCCATTACTTATAGATCAAGCCTCATTAATATAACATTTTCCAAACTTTCATTCCAATAATTCATCTAATAATTCATAAATATCCTGTATAGTAAATCTAATAATTTTTCTATCGATTATTTAAATCATTTCTTATCTGACAACTATGCTATAACACATATGTCTTCATATATTTAGTGTCATACACTAAATATTATTGACACTACAATTATTTACTTAATTATTGATTCAAACACTGAGAAAATAATTAAAACTATTGGTACTCACTATAGAAAATTATTTATCAACAAAAGGTATAAAAACTATTATTCATATTACTACTGCAATTTTTGTCGGCAATGATTGGTTAGTAAATATTGACTATTTGAGACTTATGGCGATTCAATAATTATCCGACAAATTTTCTTATAGGATCCACACGTTTTCTGTTATGGGGTCTACAAATACTTTGTTGTGGGGTCCACTAATACTTTGTCGACTAAGTAATGAATCATTCGGGAACGAATATTCCCTAAAGTCAACACTGACATTTTATATCAAAAAATATTTGCACTTCGAACCCTATAATTTGTTTTATATCCACCAACACTATACTATTTAAAATAAATAAATTTTATAAAATATTAAAAATATTGGGTTCTTACAAAATAAAGATATTTTTAAATTCTTTGTCTTCTTTTTTTTTTGCATTTCATAAGAACTACTTCACTATATACCTAATAGTAATAATAATATGTTTCTATTAATTATTAATTTAGATAAAGTCATTTATTTTTTTTATTGAGATATGAATGTGATCATATATAATTTATAATAAATGTCAACTTTGTATGATAAACAAAAAATTTGAGTATTCGCAAAAAATTATTCTTTTTTTAAGCATATACTATATAATTTTAAAATAATTTATTTTAAAAAATAATTATAAATTAATTAAATAAACAATGACAAATTGAGTTAGAAAAACATATCCAATTGAACACCCTAGTGAAATACTCCCCTTATTCTAAAAAGAATAAACTTGTGTACTACTTTTCTTGTCAAAATAAATAAATAATTTAATTTAATAATTTTAATTTATAATTATTTTTTAATACTCATTTTATGTTATATTAGAATTCTGTTTTTATATTTTTATTATTATAAAGTATATTTATAAGAATAATATTATCAAATAAATATATTTTAAAAAAAAAATATTTCTTTAATTTACACGGATGGTAGACGTTATCTAAGATGAGCCACGTAAAAGTAGGGTCCCCTGATGATAGGTGGAGGCGCTTTTACGGACAAGCTTGACGTCTGCCAATTTTTCAGTTTTTGTGGTCGAGATTTGACGAGAGGGTCAACTCACTCTCTCACTTAATGTCCAAAATCTAAAAAAGAAAAGTACAAGGTTCTGTTGTTCTAGTAGCTGCTACTCAACCACTACAACGGCTCCACGTGGCCTCCCAGTCTCAGTCCTCTTTAGCATTCGCTCCTTGCCAGCCTCAAATTGTTTCTCTTTATTTTCTAATTTCTCAGAAAACAATAATTATAGTGGCTGAGATTTTCCTCCAATTTTTTTTTTTCTAAAAAAGAAAAAGTGAGGTTGCCTCGCCCACACTCTTCCTCTGCTGTCTATCTTCTCTCTCTAATTCTCTAGCAGATTCATGTTGTAATTTCTGATCAGACTTGTTTGGATTCGGATCTCTCTGATTGCGTAAACCATGTGTTTTGGGTGAGTGCCCGATAAATTCGCGTGATCCAATACGACGAGACCGGAGCTTCAGCACTTGTCCTACGCCATGGTTACTTCGGAAGGTACTTAAATCTTTTCGATTTCAAGGGCTTCCTTGTTTTTTCTTAGAGATATGTAAAAGTAACCTTCCAGGTGGCTCTATGAGTCTGGCTTCCTTTTAATCTACTGATTGAACTTTTTTTCTTTCTCTGTATTTGTTACAACTCACTTTAAAGGTTATGGCATCATCATTCGGTTCGCTTTGGTGAGGATTCGGAATTATCTTTTACTGTTACTACTTGTTTCGGATTCAGTCAGAGAAGCTCTCTCATTCTGTCTTTTGTTCGCCATGGCTTTGTGTTAAATATTTAACGATTTTTGCTTTTTCACAATTTCTATTCCCTAATAATATTAATCAGTTTTGTGAATTTTTGAATGCTTGTTTTGTATATTGTGACTCTTTCAGCCTACTTGTGAAATCCTGAAATTGAAAGTGGATACTGATTTATTTTATTTGAGTACAAACAATTATAACTACGATGAACTAACTAAAAAAAGCACTAGAGTAGTAATTATCATAACACCTGAATAAATTCATATCAAATTTAAATGTAAGGATTTTGATATGTGATAGTTAATAAGTCAAAAGTGTAGTTATAATTTTGGCACAGAGTGAGGGAGTAGTATTTGTTATCGATTTTTCTTGTTACCTTTTCTTCTCTTTTGCAGTAGTGCTATCAGATTACCAGGTTCTATATACCACAAAACAACAGCTAAACTATCTCTATTTCCTGTTGTCTTGGTTGGGGCAAATGAGATAAGGCTACTTTATTTCTTACTTGCTCTAGAGGATTTCAAGAAGCATCAATATTTTCTTGAGGGCAGATGGACCCTTACTCCTCTGGAGATGAACCCGTCATCAAGGTCATTCCAGACTTCTAACTTCGAATTGTTTATTTGTTGATTGATTGGTATCAGTTTGTATTGAACTAGAACTACCTTGTTTGAATGGGTAGATAAGGAAGCCTTATACTATCACCAAGCAACGCGAGCGATGGGCAGAGGAGGAGCATTCTAGGTTTCTGGAAGCCTTGAAACTCTATGGTCGTGCTTGGCAGCGAATTGAAGGTATCACACCTCTTTCCCTATCGGCTGTTTCTCCTTGGACTCCTCCATTGATTAATATTAATATATAGCTTATGGGCAATTGGCAAATTCAGATTCTAACCTGATTAAAATTTTAAAATTGTAGTAAAGTTTCCTGAATGAGATCCATATTTGGCTTTGTCAATTGTATATTTCCTTAAACGAATATCTTACAGAACTCTATATTCTTATCTACAAGTTCCCCTGAATTTGTTCTGGATCTTTTCTGTTTGCTTTTTACCCTGTGGTCCCCAGAACATATAGGAACCAAGACTGCAGTGCAGATCAGAAGTCATGCACAGAAGTTTTTTACAAAGGTCAATTGGTACCTTCTCACCTCATGCTTATATTGATATCTCTCTTAGCTCAATTTTGACAATGAAAGAGTATTAGTGATGCTAATCCACAGTTTGTGTATCTTTTTGAAAGTTTGTCTTGTAATCTTCCTCTTTCACTCTATATAGTTCCTTTTCTGTGCGTAATCTTTTTAAGGATTTTGGATTAGAAAGAGACAGAGGTGTAAAAGCCATAGCCATGGAATATTGGTCACCTAAAGACCTCTGAAAAATGACTCTGGTGTAAATGGCACCATCCTAAATTCTGTTCGTTTCAAAAGAAACAGAGGAGAAATAAACTTGAGGAATGAATAAGGAGTCTGAATTTTGAGAAACAAAAATGTTCGACTACTTTTCCCCATTGGTTAGACTTAACTTTGATTATGTGGTTGTTTTCCTAATCTTCCTAATTTAACCATGTTATTAACCTCTAAACAGAAATTAAGTGCTGTTTTTGTCAAAACATGTTATTAACTCTGAGTGAGCTATAACCCACGTTGTTAGGATGAGCTCTATGTTAGGAGATAATGTCATTCTTCAGTCTTCACCTTGAAGATGGGAATCCCAGGCATGATGGACTATATTTCGAACTGCCAGTTTATTTCCTAAACAAATCGATGTGTTTTCAATGTGTTTCTGTAAATAGTTCACTAGTTCATACATGATAACTGCTTTCTAGGCCATGAAACTTCTACATGAATTTCATCAATGATGGAGAGTAACATAGTTCATTTTTGATTTTTTTTCCCCTCTAGTTGGAGAAGGAGGCTCTTGTAAAAGGCCTTCCAGTTGGACAGGCTATAGACATTGAAATTCCTCCTCCACGCCCTAAAAGAAAGCCAACCAATCCTTATCCTCGAAAGACCAGTATTGGAACTCCTACTTCACAGGCAGGAACAAAGGATGAGAAACCATTAACATCAGAATGTTCTTTGCACGCCGGTAAACACGTACTGGACTTAGAGAAAGAACCATCTCCTGAGGTATTTTTTTATTTTTTAATGCTTGTGGCAATTAAAATTTTTGGTAATGTTGATAGTTTCTGTTTCTTGTTTCATCGATATGTATATGTATATAATTTGTTCCACTTATTTTTATCAGAAACAAAGTGGTGTTGACCCGATTGAAATTGGAAAGGAAAATCGGGAGGGGATAAATTGCTCCGAAACATTTTCCTTTTTCAAAGAAGCTCCTTCTGGCCCCCTGTCTTCAGCAAACGAAAGTCTAATGTCACTGAAGGCATCTGATAGTAGATGTACTTTAAAGGAACTCGTTCCAATTTTGAAGGAGGTGGTTAACGAGGATGCAACGAATGAATCTTACGTAACTGTTGAACCCAGTGGAAGCTGGAATATTAAAAAACTTGATTCCCAGCAGACGTTATTTAAGGAAAGTTACACTTGTAACCCCTCAAAAATAGGAAACTCTCACTCTTCACATGGAAAATTGTGTGCATTTTTGTCAAATGATACTGAAGCCGTCCTGAATTATCCAAGACATGTCCCTGTGCATGTCGTAGATGGAACGAGGAGTCGAAATGTTTCCCCAGATATCTCATATGAAGGAGGATGCCTCTTTCACCAAATGGGACAAGTTAATGAACAGCCCAACCTATTTGGAAATGTAGTTACTGCTTCAACAACTGAACATCATAGTGATGTGTCAAGATCTGCTGCCATTTGTCAGTCAATTCCTCCTTTCACGCCAATGCACAGCAATCTAGATGACTGTCAATCATTTGTCCATACTCCCTCAACCTTTTCTAGTCTTGTTGCATCTGCTCTACTACAAAACCCAGCTGCCCATTCTGCAGCAAGCTTTGCAGCTACATTCTGGCCTTTTTCTGCAAATATGGAAACTTGTCCAGCAAGGCAGATAAATTCAGCTCCTAGTTTGGCAGCAGTTGCTGCTGCTACAGTGGCTGCTGCAACTGCTTGGTGGGCGGCCCATGGACTGCTTCCCTTGTGCGCTACTCCTTTTAACACAGGCTATACCTGCAGTCCAATTGCAAGACCAATGGGAAGCAGTGAAGCTGGAGCAACCAATAGTAACACTCCTGATCCTGCCTTGAAAGATCAAAAACTGGGCCCAAAGTACACCAAAGCTTCTGAAGGACAACCTATGCTAGCTTCTTCTAAGTCACCGCTCTTATCATCATCATCATCGGACTCTGCAGAAGTTGAAGATGGAAAGCTTGATCCTGAGAAAGCTGAACCGGTGACTGAACTTCATGATTCAAGCAAGATGAAGGTCCGAAAGCCAGTGGATCGATCTTCATGTGGTTCCAACACTCCTTCTAGTAGTGAAGTGGAGACAGATGCTTTAGAGAAACATGATGATAAAGGTAAGGAAGAGCCAAATGAACATGATGTAAGTCATGTAGCTAGTGACCCCAGCAGCAATCGTCGTGGTCGAATCTGCTGCAACCCGAATAATGAATCATGGAAGGAAGTCTCCGAAGGGGTATTATATAATAGGAAAATTAGAAATTTCTGGAATAAAGTTGATTTCTGTGTTTTGCTGTTTCTCTGTATATATTTATTGATGCTGCTATTTATGTCACTTTGGTTTCAGGGGCGCCTCGCCTTTCAAGCACTCTTCTCCAGAGAAGTATTGCCACAAAGCTTTTCACCTCCTAATGACCACCAGAATAACAACAGTGATAAGCAGCAGCACACGTCTGAGAAAGAAGAAAAAGCATCAGTGTTTGATCTCAATAGCGAAGCATGTGGAGCTTATTCCAATAATCAACTCGTGGAGAAGAATAATGAGAAATTTGGATATGTGAAGTTCAAGGGTCCCCGTCGAACAGGCTTTAAACCGTATAAAAGGTGTTCAGTGGAGGCCAAGGAAAGTAGGTTAGCAGCCAAGCAAGACGAAATCAAGGCCCCCAAAAGAATGCGCCTGGAAGGGGGACCCTCAGGTTGTTGAACTTGTGCTGCATGCACTTATTTCCTAGGGTATTCGTTGCATATTTGCCTATTAGTTGTTAATAACTCAAAAGAAGAAAGAAACTTTGGCCTAGGTGTGTACTATATATATATATATATATATATATATACTGTTAAAACATGTATTATATGCTCTTCTTGAAACCACGAAAGTGCACTTGTAAGCTCCCATGAATGCATCTTTGGCAGAAATTAAAGGTGGAACATTCGCACAATTCTCTCGAGTAATTTCGTGTGCGGTCATCCATTAATTTTTGAAACGACCTTGTGCCTAGTTGTTTATAGTTTGTCCAATCTCCTTCAAGAATAATTAACTGTTTTTGGGTCAAGAAATATTTGAAACAACCGTGGAGAAAGTACATACATATATTCTGTCAAAAAAAGAAAAGTCTTGACTCATCATTTTATTTCACAAAATGATGAGTTAAACGTCATTTTTTTTTTACGGAGGGAGTATACGATTAGAAACCACATGCAATTAAGCTGAGTAAATTTCTGTTGAAATATGTAGTGACCGACTCAATTAAAAATTTAACATCAGGTCAAGTGCTATCATTAAGAACTTCTGATGGATTGGAAAACAATGTGATGAAGTTCTTTCAAACAAACGTATGATGTCTCTGATTCAGAATTGAATCAAATAGCTTTCAAATTAGTGGTATTGAAGCATCTAATTTAATATTAATTAATAATGAGTGGAGTATTCTCTCAAGTTGTATATACAACTTGAGATTTATTTATATAATTATCTAATGTGGAATCTTTTATTTACCATATCCTGCACATGTTTTTGAGCCAAACAGACATTTTGTATTAGGTGGCATCTTTTTTTGAACTAGTGGAGCATTTTTACCGTTGGACCATGCATATGATTGAACCATATTCCGACATGAGATAAAGGTTTGTATCGAGTATCTAAGACTTAAGACTCAAACGTATGATTGAGAGTTCTCTCTACTTATTACCAATTGATTTGAAATTGAGTATTTTAATGTAGTGTTAGAGTTAGAATCGCTGTATAATTGAGTGTTCTCTCCACTTATTACCAATTGATTTGAAATTGAGTACTTTAATGTAGTGTTAGAGCTAGAATCGCCGATTACCGTTGGCTTGTGATTAAGTATTCAATGCTTGACACTCAATATACATACTTGAGAGAAAGAGATTTTCAACGGAGTATCATTTTCTTACTTCTTTTTTAATTTTAATTTTAATTTTTTTATTATTACATATCCTATAATAATTGGACATATAATTTAAATTCATCTAAAATATTTTTATTACATATCTTATAATAATTGAATACCTAATTCAAAAGAATAATTCAAATAGATAGATATAACAATATTACTCATATATTACTATCTTTTATGGTGAAAGGAGGGAGAGAGCTAATTAGGGAAAGTTGGAGCATATCAAGTGGATCTGAGCAGCTACTTTTTCTAATTTACCGCCACGTCTCGGAGGTCTGACTTAAGAAACCCCCTTATACTTCGCTCTATGATCAATTAGTTACCACAGAGTACTATTTAACACGCAGTACGGTCATCCAATTCCCAAACTTTATTAATTGGTCGTCATCCTCCTCCTCCTCTCTTCCTTCCCAACCCGTTTTGCTGCTTCATTAATCTCTATCAGGTATTTATGTATGTATGGATATATTTTGCTCTGCATGCGCATGTCCTTGTTTTTCTAAATGCGCGCTGGTCGATCGTATGAATATATCCTAGAATTTCATTCATGGCTGGTCATTCACAAGTCGTACGTACGTACGACTTACGTTACTGGCTGGCTGCTGCTTTGGAGAGAGTATTTAATAATCAAATGTTTTATTAATTTATTCAGTGCGAAAAAAATGAGCGGTGAAGATGGCGATGAAGTCCAAGAATTTCATCCTCAGCACCAAGCCCCACGTCTCAACGAGAGAATCCTCTCATCTTTGTCAAGGAGAACAGTTGCTGCACATCCCTGGCATGATCTTGAAATAGGTACTTATTAGGAATCTCTCTCTCTCTCTCACACACACACCCCCACACACCCACCCACCCACCCACCCACCCACACATACACATATATATGTATATTATCTGTAATGTTCAATGGTACTTATATATCTCGAGTAAAGGCATTTTAGTGCTTAAAACACATATATACTCTTCTTCTGCAGGACCCGAAGCACCTCAGATTTTCAATTGTGTAAGTATTCAGAACTACTTTCAAGTGAATACAGCCTTTAGGCTAAGGATCGATCGGTAATGATAATTAGGTGATCAATTTTTATAAATTAACGGATCCATGGCACTTCCATCAAGTGCTATATGCATTTAAGGGTAGTATTCACAACCCTATAACTTTCTTTTTCTTTGGGTAGGTAAATGAATATTAAGACCAAAAAAACATTTACAATGATTAAAGAGGGGCACACCCCCTTGTACAATTTCAGCTCAAAATGAACACACAAACAACTAAGAAGGGAGAGGCATACCTTAGCCCCTAAACTAGCTCAAAAAACCCATCGAAGCCAAAGCAACTAGAAAATACATTCATATATGTTCCATTCCTTTACTAGGCATCAGTTCTCATAAGAGTCGACAACATTTCTTTGAAGGCTAGCCTTGATCCTTATATCTTCTTGTATATACCTGATCACCTCCTCCACATTGATTTCTTAATTTTCAAAGATTTTCTTGTTTCTGGAATTCCACATATGACAAATAGCTAGTGGCTCGAATAGCTAACATTTCGTCCTTTTAGCAACTGTGAGAGCCATTGCTTTAAATTTGTCCAAGAGTTAATTAGGAGCATTCTGCTTGTTGCACCTTTTTTTTTTCACTTCGTACTGATTATTGTTGGATCATTAAAGGAACAAATGTTCCATGGATTCAGGTGCATCATCACAGAAAGCACAATCATGTTCCTTAATAGCATGCTAACCAGAAAATAAAAGCATGCTTAGGACATGGCCTTTGAACCACACCTCTTTATACTAATTCACCTCTGGGTATTGACTTCTCATAATGTTCCAAGCCGACTTTATTGTGAATATCCCACTTTTTATAGCAGTCCATTTTACTGAGCCTTCCTGATTAGGCTTAATTGGAACCATTGCAGAAGCATCAATGATTTCGCTTAAATTCCTTGTAGCTGCAGAAGGCCAAGCCCACACTATAATTTCACTCCTTTGCAGAACAAAGATTGAGATTGTTACCCCGGCCTCTAGGTTTACGTTGAATTAAATTTTTACCCTTCATTTTTCTCTTTTCTTAACCTTTTTTGATCCTCCTCTTTTAGTTTTTCAGGCTCTTCTGTTCCTACTAACTATATTGTTGGTTAGAAATGCGTCGTAGAATCATATGGACATAATTGTGGTAATCTCTTCTTCCTCTCAATTGTTGTTATCTAGTCCTCCTTTTATGCTGCAGGTTGTTGAGATAACCAAAGGAAGTAAAGTCAAATATGAACTTGATAAGAAGACAGGCTTGATTAAGGTATATCTATACCTCTTTTTATAAAAAAGAAAAACGTGTTTAGGACGAGAACTTGTAGGCCGCCACGTGTTCATGATTTTGTCCATTTTTTTAAACCTCTTTCTATAAAAATAAAAATTTATTAGAAATTAAAAATTTAGAAATTTAGAAATTTAAATTATAATATAAGATTGTTAAATTTTCAAAATTTGAACATAATAGTATTTTATATGTAGTTTATAATATTGACTTTGAAATCAATTAAAATAAAATAAATTTACTTTAAATTCGAATTTATAATTTGGAATAAAAGGGAGTGAAAGCGATTTATAATTCTTTTATCTTTAAGTGTCTTTTTTTTCCTCTCAACATTTTCAATAGTTATTATTGTTAATATTTGTTATCACTATCTATTACTTCATTCATTCTAATATTAGATATAGTTTTATATTATATTAATTTTGATTTTGAACTTCTGAAATTTAAATTGTAATTTATATTTGTTAAATTTTCAAAATTTGTACGTAATGTAACTTACAATTTCGATTTTGGCATCAATCAATATAAAATGAATTTACTTCAAATTTAAATATATATTTTCACAAATTTACTATAGTAAAACACATATGTAGCTCTAAGTTTAAAAAATAATAATTTAATTTTATACTTTTTTGAGCCAATTTACAAGTTTTAAGTTATTAGGATAAGTTTAAAAGATCATAACTAAAGTTTGTACCATTTGTTTAAGATATAGTTTACATCCATGAATAAATATCATCTAAATTGGATGAAATATATTGATTTAGTTTTTGAAATTTCATAAATTGAATTTACAAATCAAAAGGTATGATTATTTTTATTTTACGACAGAAAATAAAATACAAAAATGAACTTTCATTTATTATAAATAATTTAAATATTATATAAAACATGTGCTCATGCCTCTTTTCTTCTTCATTTATATATTTTTTGTTCGAAAAAATATTTTTTAAAATTTAAATTAAAAAAATTATGATGAGTACCACGCGCGAAGTACACGGTATTTTCCTAGTGTGTGTGTGTGTGTGTGTGTGTGTGTGT
>JAUMHB010026589.1:12661-44841 GCA_032359685.1 Pittosporum tobira
AAAAAATTATGATGAGTACCACGCGCGAAGTACACGGTATTTTCCTAGTGTGTGTGTGTGTGTGTGTGTGTGTGTGTGTGTGTGTGTATTTATGTATAGATGAAGGAAAAATATTTCTACCTAGCTAGCATTTTAGATTGCAGAACGTTTTCTTTGAACTCGAAGTATGAAGTACAAAACACTTTACTTATGGGCGTGTGTATTTGAGGTGGTACGTAATTTTGAAAGTCTTGATTGTACGTCCATGTTGTATAAACTTCGATTCTTATGCATGATCAGGTTGATCGGGTCTTATATTCATCGGTGGTGTATCCCCATAACTATGGTTTTATACCACGCACCCTATGTGAAGACAATGATCCATTGGATGTCCTAGTCCTCATGCAGGTGATCGACTTAAAACTGTTTCAAAATCATCATCCATTGTGCACATAATATATACATTAAAACCTCCCCCAATGAGTTTCAAGACGAATACTTGAATTAAATTGGCACATGTTTTAGATTTAATACTACACACCAACAATGAGTTTCTTGGAATACAAACATATAGCGAACTATGAGTTTATCCGTGTGCTTGTGTCCAATTAATAGGAACCAGTCCTTCCAGGGTGTTTTCTGCGAGCCAGGCCAGTCGGCCTAATGCCCATGATTGATCAGGTATGTTGCATGTGTGTGTGTATATATAAAATATACCTATTCTGGGGTGCTTTTATGTCTATATACCTTTAATTTCCATTTTTAATAAATTATTTCAACAACATGATACGGAGTTATTGAATTATTGGTGCATGAGCACATGCTTTAAACATGTACAGGGAGAGAAAGATGACAAGATTATTGCAGTATGCGCCGATGATCCAGAGTACAAGCACTACACTGACATCAAACAACTTTCACCTCATCGCCTTCAAGAGATCCGACGCTTCTTTGAAGATTGTATCCTTTTCACTTTTCACTTCAATTCTTACGAATGAAAATGCTAATCTCATGCATCTCATTTTTTTACTTTTATTTGTTTCTTCATACTGCGTGATGTTAATTAATTACTGTATTTGAATATTCTAAAGAACATAGAACCAATGTTAATTATGTAGTAATATTGTCTTCCTATAATTAACAAAATGACTAGATAAGAAGAATGAAAACAAAGAGGTTACCTGTAATGATTTTTTACCTTCAGAAGCTGCCATTGAAGCAATACAGTACTCTATGTAAGTTGTTTTACTCTCCTTAGTTTAAAATCTCTAACTGTTGTACATGGCTGACAAGATAAACGGATTTCATGCAGGGACCTGTACGCTGAGTACATACTGCACACTTTGAGGCGGTAGGCACTGAACATTCTTCTTTTTTCTTCTTAATTATCTCAATAAGTGGATGTAAAACATAGAAAGGACGAGTGTACAAGTTTGCACGGTACAATTGTTTCTTATGAAATAAATTGATAGTTTATTGCTTAAATTATGTTGCCTTTATTGAAATTGGAAATTTATGTTTATGTACCTTTTATTTGAAGCTTTACTTAATTATTTACTTCTTCCATGTCTATTTTTTTTAGTAATGCTTCTACCATGTCTAGATGAAACTAGGGCAACTATGCAATCTGATGCTTGTTTTCCCGAATAAAAAACAGTATTGCCATTGATCCCTGGACTCTCAAAACTTTGCAAGCTACACCTAAATCATTAGTGATGACGAATTGCTAAAGTGGACATTAACTCGAAGAGCCTTTCAGACTTTTACATCTCAATATTAGACTAGGTCATAGTGGATGATAACTTCAAGCGAAACAACAGTTGACTTGTAAGAAATATTAGCTCTAGTGTGAGATTAAACTTCCCAATTCTGAAGTTTATGTATTTTTTAGCGTTAATCGATGTAAAAACATCTAATAAAAAAAGAAGAGAAATATTGATTTCAATTTCTAAGGTTTCACAACAACGAAAAATTAATTAGAAAATATTAAAATTCATATGAGTACCTCCAAAGATCGAAACACTGATGACAAAACTTGTTAAAGACAGAGAATTCATCCTCGAGTCACTACAACTCGTCGATTGGAGTCTAAAATGGGTTGAGAGCTTTGAGAGAGGGAAAACTGGCGAAGGCTGATGTGGGAGGAGAGAGAATGATCTCATAAATATATATATACTAGCTAAGATCTTGCGCCTTGCGTGTGTTATTCATCATAATTTTTGATTTATGATAATTAAAAATATATAAATAAATAGTTTATTTTATTTTTTATATTTTATAAATTTAAAAAATCGAACAATGTCTTTCATTTGATTTAGTTAATTTATTCATAAATAATAAAAACTATTTATCTATATATTTTCTTCTCCGACTTCGTTAAATGAGACAAAAAACAAAGAGAAAAACAAAGAGAATGGAAGTTTGCCCCGTGGTAATGTGATTCTGCTATTTTTTTAGTCTTTATGATTTTTTTTAATCTTCTTGATTGTTCATCATCAATTAATAGTGAGTGTATTATTATTTTTAATTACTATCTATTACTTTATCTATTCAACTTTTATTATCCTAATTTTTTGACTACTTTAATCACAAATTTTAAGACGTATTAAAGAAAGCAAGCAAGCAAGCACAAAAAAAGGAAAAAAAAGAGAGCTTAAGTTGACAGAATAGTCGGAACTATGTCCACAACACCTTAACTATGTTCTAACACCAATTTCTAAATTTTAATTTTATTTATAAGTTATTTTAGAACAAAAAAGAAAGAAAAGCAGAAGAGGTAAATAGATAATTTAATAATGTATTCTATAATTCATATTTTACACAATGTTTTAAAATTGCATTTATATTAATTTTTATAAATGAGAGCTCATGTTTGTATTTTATTTATCTCACAAAAAATGTTAAAATAATTCAGATGTCATTTATTTAATTTATAACATTTTCTTCGTCTAAACTACACATAATAACTTAAATTTATAAATAAATAAAATCTAAAAAATCTAAAATAAATATTTTTTTCTACACTAAGAAAGTGTAAAATAACATCAAATTCTAAATACCTATTTTTAAATTTTAATTTAATTTTTGTTATAAGTTAGAGTAAAAAAATAAAAAGAAAGAAAGCAAGCCCAAAAAAAAAAAACCCTGAACTGAAATTCTAAAAAATCTAAAATAAATAATTTTTTTTTCTACACTAAGAAAGTAAAAAATAAAAAGGAAGAAGGCAAGCTCCCGAAAAAATAAGTCAGAAAACGACAAAAGAAGTCAGCCAATTTCCATACTCGTTATTTTCTTTTAAAGAAAAGAGTACATATACATACACACGCGCACACACAACTGATCGTTATTAGTTATATATTAGAGGGTATCTGTTTTTATTCGCATCATAAAACAAGGGTAAGATTGTCCAAAAGTATAAGGCCAAATGACCAAATTGGCAGATTATTGGACACTTGAGCACAACGCCCACCCGCCGTCTACCACCCATATGACTGATTTTGGGTCATAACTGGGTTTTCGTGATAGTTAAACATGACAGATGACGAATGTAACAATTAGAGGCTAGTAGAATGACGAACCCCCATATAACGGAGTATGTAAGATAATCGACGAATATCATATGTACCAAACAGGTTCCTAATACAGGGGCATTACTCCCTCCTCTGGCAATTGAAACTAGCCAATCTAAGCCCCGTCCGGTAGGGGCTCTATTGTTATATCTTCCACGACCCACCATATTCTGCCTAAAATGTCTCAAAAGACTGAAACAAAAGTAGAAGTTTCCAAGAACATTTATGGGCAAAACAAATAATAAAACAATTGAACATGTTTGAAAAACGTACCTACTCTACACCACAACATGCATTATTATTTTTTTTTTTTTTTATCTCGAACACGAAAAGATTATATTTACAGAGCGGTCCTTCCAATATAGGAAAAAACTAGTAAATTAACAAAGATCACCAAGAAAATCATTTCTTCCGACAGATTGTCATGCCATCACCAACAGGCACCTAGCAACAAATATAAAAGCTTGAGATGTTATTGGATAAACCAAATGGAGTGAGTTTATTTATTGTGATAGAAATTAACACTCAACCTTGATGCACCTACCATACTGATGCTTACACGCTTGTCCTCCATTATACCTCGATTGAAATTCCTAATGCTGACTGTCTTCGAGTCGTTTGCCTGCTCAAACAAACAAACAAACTCAAAAGAATAATTAAACTACCACTCCATCTATTCAATTAGAAACTTGTTCTGCTATATTGTTTTACCAGTGGATCAGCAACTTTTCCATGCCAAAGGACATTATCGATCACAATGATACCACCAACCCTCACCTGCAAAGTCAGATAAATAGAGAAATTATTACGACATATTCCAATTGCTGGAAGTAAAGTGCATGGTCCAATTTCAGAATTGTGGTACATAAGAAATTAAGTACAGAATTATGTTGCTAACCAGTTCTAGCAATAACTCAAAGTATTCATGATACATTCTCTTCTCAGCGTCAACAAATGCAAAATCATAGCTGCAGGGGACAATAATAGTGAACATTACAAAATTGACATGAATTTAGTTAATGTCTCAAATTGACTTTGAAAAATCAAACGCCCCATATATTTTGAACAGAGTATAAATCCTTAGGAACACTTCTACAAAAAATAAAAATAAAAATAAAATATAATGACAATAATTTTTTTTCCAAAGGAAACTGCAAAGTAGTGCTGAGATAATAAGACATACTCTTCTGTTATTAAGAAAAAGTTTCCATTAGGTAAACATCAATTTATGGCCCGACTTATGGCTGACATGACAAAAAGTTCCTTCCTCATGTGCAAAAGGACAAATCAAGTGATAACTATTTATGTAATGATGTTAATTCTTTAATTAAACTATAGAAAGGACGAAATAAAGTTGAATATTTTCACAAAATGTTGAAATAAAAAAGATAAGACAGTATCTTCCCTTATCAAGAAAACACTTCCATAGCTAAAATCTATTTATGGTCTTTATTTTTTATTTTTTTAATTTATTTTTCAATTAAAAAACCGGTTATTAAAGTTGGGTGAGAACTTGACCTCGACTCTACAAACAGTAGACCGCATGGACTATTGGAGATATCTATGTATGGTCCAACTTCTGTCAGGAGATGGCAAGGCAAACAATGTTGAATTTAGGGTCCTTTGAACTAAAATTTATTTATTCATTTTGTATAAAAACCCCTTTGAACTAAAATTTAATTCAATTTGGAGAAATTGAAGCATTATGCATGTGAATCTAAATTTTAAAGTACGATGAACAAGAAATTATTTACTGACCAATCTAGTTAAGAAAATATATCCGAAGCCTCATTGTCTGATATATATAAATCTAGTGAGCCACTCCTTTTTTTTTTTTTTTTTTGGTACAGTGAGCCACTCCTTTGTTACCCTACCAATTGTTGATAAAGTTGGACATTTCAACAGTAGAGGGTTAGAATAGATAGCTACACAATGACTAACTTATATCCCTGGAGAATACCTGCAAGCTTCGCCATTCCCAACCATAGTTTTTAAAGCTTCTGCTGCTAGCCCATGTCTAACATCCACCTAATATGTCAATTACAGCTCTTACAAATAAAATATATAAAAGAATACTAAACTATGTAGTGGTGAAATCATAAGTCAACCGAGAGATCTACATATCCCTACTTGAAGTAGAGAATATAGTGCAAAAAGTGGGGAAATAATAGTGGTTGTCTTGAGAATTTTGCAGGTGGTTCATCATTTTCTTTTAGAATAAGAAACTAACAAAACAAATTAGAGGGAACAAGTACATAGAGGACAAGACAGAAAATGACCGTAAAGATAACTATATATAGCAGAAGCCAATAATGGAGTAATAAGAATTCATACTACTATCCTGCAACAAAGCAAAAGATAAATAGTTGACCTTAAAAATCCTACCATTGACTAATTATAATACTCCTATTTGAAAACTTGATATTTTAATTGTTGTAATATGCGAGTGAAAACATAGTTAATAACTCAGGTTTTTTTTTTTTTTTTTTTAATTTTTAATTTTAAAATTTATAACTAGATGCATACATCAGGTTTTAATTCAATTTTAATGAATCTTACAATTTTGATCTGTGGGGTGGTGACTTGTTCGGAAGAGGGAAGTAAAGATGGTAACAACGGCTTGAGATGACGAACTAGTGGTGCTTGGGTTTTTATCCATGAACTGTTTATCCATAAGTATGAACTCCTAAGTTTTGACTACGGATTCGTTAATCAACTTGGCCAAACAGGTAAAACATTAGATTGACCAAATTAAGTTTACTTCAAGGTTCAAATTGCAAAATTAGGAGAAACTACGAGGTGTTCTTTTTCCTTTTTTTCCAGTAAGTAAGAAATTGTGTTCATAGAGGCACCAAGGGGAGTACTGCACATGTAAAATTAAGCACGGAACCGAAAAACATAAAAAGGTGTTCATAAACTGAACGTATTCTATAAAATGCTTTAAAAAAATAATGCATTTCTAGCATTTTATATACTAAGACATACTAATCCATCACCTTGTGTGAAACACCAGCTCGATCATAATACCTTTTTGCAACCTCAAGACATTTTTCATCTTTTTCACAAGCAACTAAACGACCGGTTTCTGGCAGGACTAGAGCAACAGCTAACGACGAGTATCCCTGGAAGAACCTAGAAATTAGTAGCGCAAACTATGGACATATTTCATTAAAAATTCCAACAAGTTTCTGGGTCAAAAGATAAAATAAATTTCCTGGTATTTGTTGTAATGATGTATTTGTAATTTTTTAAACTTAGCTTCTAGGAGAAGTTTGGTAGTAGTTAATTGGCTATTATAAATAGGAAATAGTTCCACAATAATCCACTATGTTGAATGATTTATGAAATAAGATTTCTGTCACTATCTCTCTCTAGAATTCTTCTGTCTTCCTTCCTATTACATCTCAACTCCCAAACCTCTCTCTTCCTATCTCTCCCTTCGATTTCTAACTCTATCAATCCTCAGTCCTTTATCATTCAATTTCTCAAATCTCACTCTCTTCTCCATGAATTCTCTATTCCTATCTTAACTCGATCTTCTCTTTTTGTCAGTGTAATCTATTCTAAATTCAGTTACAGTTCTAGGTCAAAATCTCTCAGATGTATTCTGACAGTACTAACCCTATTTTTCTTCAATTCGGATTCGAGCTATATTCTCCACAAACTGAGTCTCGTATTGCTGGTCCTTTTTTGGGGTCAATATCAGCAATGCAGTTCATCTAACAATCAACCTATTCCAAATTATAAGACTAGCCATTTTCTTTTCAAAAGACATTAAAAAGAAAAAACCCACTCATAATTTGCTTCTAAAGGACAAGGAAAGATAATGAAACAAAAATGGGAGGATAAAGTAGGAAATCTCTAACGAACAGAATAAACCAAATTATAATTTATATAGTACATACAGTATAGACACCAACTTCAATGCACTTTTCTGCACCTAGAATCTGGACTAGCATTGCTAGTAGTTGTGCTTGATCCGGAGATACCTATTGATGAAGCATAAGTGTGTCAAATCACATAAAAATGATGTCTATTTTGGAATGATAAATTGTTGTTCATTTTAATTTGAACAAGACTTCAGAGCTAAACTACTTGCTGAACAAACTTGTGAAAAACAGTTCGTTGTTTTTTCCACTATACATGCTTTAATGTTATAATGTTTAGACTCTGCATGTAATAGGAAGACATCCCTTTGGCGTCTTGGTTTTGATACATTGTTACTTATAAAAAGGTCATTACATTCAGTTAGTTACCGTTGTTAATTTTTTTGGTACATTCTACTAACCAAGCATTGTCATTGCGTAACACTACACGGTCCTCCTAACATATAACTTTAAACTTCCAAAGTTTGATTTTGGCAACAAATTTTTGTCTCCACAAAAACATAATTTAGTAATAGAAAATCAAAAGAAAGATACAAGGAGGATAAGATACTGAGAGAGGAAAATCCCTCAACCAACCAAGTATCTTCGCAAAAGCAAATAGTCTTCCCATCTTGGTGTTGGTCCTCTTCCTTCTTTTCTGTCATCATTAATAGAGAGCCTAAACCTTGGTTTTAGGCTTCTAAAGGTTTCCGTTAGGGTGATTCAATGTCTTTTTTTCTCTTTAATCTTGTGGTGGTTGATGTGTTGAGTAAAATGATAAGGAAGGGTAAGGAGGTTGGTCTAGTGTGGGTGGGGAAGGGCTTACTATTCTCATCTTTAGTTCGCTGACAAAACTATTTTATTTTTGCCGAAAGAGGATAGAGGTCTTCAAAATATTATGTCCATTTTGCAAATTTTTGAGAGTTTTTTGGTCTTAAGATTAACTTAGCCAAGTGTAGTTTACGTAGGATTAATTTAGAAAATAACTCTTAGGTGTGTGCTCTATTGATTGGTTGTGAGGCGCGCTCCCTCTTCATTATTTATCTTGGTGTCTAAAAGGCTAGATTGTTGGAACAGTGTGGTATTCTTGTTTCGGGATAGAATTACCTTAATTCAAGCTTGTTTGTCTAGTATCCCTCTTTATTTCCTTCCTCTCCATAAACTTTCCGATGGGAGTAGCCAACTCTTTAAAGGACATTCAGCTAGTTTATTTGGTTTGGGGCGGGGGAAGATTGGAAGGGCAATTTCATTTGTTGGGAGAAGGAGTGCCGTCCCCGAGAAGAGGGATGTTAAGGCTTAAGGAACCTTATCTCGAAGAACCTATTTTTAGTTGGTAAATAGTTATAGACCTTTTCCTTCAAAATACTTTTCTTTGGTATAAGGTGATTAAATGCAAGTTTGGTTTCCAAAGGAATATATGGGATGCAAATTCATGTCCCTACTTTGTTATCCATTCAAACTCTTGGAAATTTATCTCTCAAGGTTATGTTTCTTTCATTCTTTTGGTTCGGTATAAGGTTGGTAATGGCAAGGCTATTCGTTTTTGGGAGGATGTTTAATTGGGGGATTTTTCTTTTTCAATGACTTTTCCTTGTTTAGATTATCTTTCTTCTCTTCATAATGTACTTGTGGCTAGTTTTCTTTTATCTAATGATGATGGAATGTCTTGGAACTTTCACTTATTTCGTAATCTAAATGATCGTGAAGCCATTGATTTAAGTTTTTAAATTCTTTTATTCAATTCATTTCCTTGTCCACTGCCTGATAAACGAGTTTGGCATATTGATTTAACTGAAAATTTCTCTTACAAGCCTTTTTTGTCATATTTTGTTGGTCACAATCTAGCAGAAAGATATCCTTTGGCCAATTATATCAAAAGACAAAAGCTCCCTCTAAAATTAAAGTCTTGTTTGGTCTTTGATGTTTGAAATATTCAATACAAATAATATGCTTTAGCGACGCAGGCATTGCAAAACTTTGTCTTTAGATGTTTATGTGATGTGTATGCAAGCCAATAAGTATAATGCTCACTTGTTTCTTCATTGATTTGAAGTATGGAAATTATGGTAGTGTTTATTTGAGGTTTTTAGTGAATGTTAGGCTTGCCCAGCAAGTGAACGAATTTATTTCTGTTAACTTCTGGGGTTTCGGTAAGAGAAAGATGGTAAGGTGTTACGGCCTTATCCTTATTTCGCTATTCTCTAAGGTATTTGGATGGAAAGGAATGCGAGTATTTTCAGAGGCCATGCAAAATCCTTTTATCTTTTGTGGGACAACGTTATCTTCCTAGTTTCTTTGTGGTCTTTAGCTAATGGTGCAATTTTTAGAATTTCGTGCATGGATTTGTAGAGAGATTGGAGGGCTGCAATTTTTTAAGAGTTTTATGTTTTCTTTTTTCTTGTATAGGAGGACCCATCATCCTCTTTATCTTTTGTAATCTCTCTTGTTTTTAATAAAAAAATTCATCTTTTAGCCCTTTTCCCCCACAAAACAAAAAAAAAATAAAAATCAAGTATGGGAATTGTTCACCATCTACAAAAGCACTTTGATGAATGGAACGGATAATGTCGCTTCCAACACCATCCCCAAACATCGAGAAAGCACTCTGTTACGTCAATTGTCACATTTATTATTATTCCAATTAATAGACATCACTAAAAGAATTGTTAAATACGCTTAATTCGAATGCAAATAATTCTCATAAAAATCCTTCCTACTGCCAAACCCTGAAATTTGATCTGTTAGAAACCACAAAGGTAGGTTGAGTAACTCCAAGTGATAGGGATCTGCTATCATAATTCTGGTTTCATGAAGATTTATTGGAGTATTTATTTATTTGCATTATTTATTTTAATTAAATATTAGATTGTAATTTTATTTATTTTATTTTAAGTATTTTAAGTGTCAGGGCATTTTAGAACTTTTGAATATTATTAGAGTTTCTGGATTTCTATTTAAACAAGGGATGTAATTTCTTATGGACTACCGTATTATTGATTAATAAAAGAAAGAGTTCTTTCTTTGCTATTGCGGCAAGAGTTTCTTCTGCGGAGTATTCTCAAACACTCCGCAGGGTGACTGAGTTCTTAGGGGGTAAGCATTATTTTCATATTATTATTGAATCTATTTACAGGATTAGTTCATGGAGAAGGGGTGATGCATCAATTTGGTATCAGAGCTAGAGTTTTCGCCATTAATTTCTAATTAGTTGGAGATCCAAACGTACCTTTCCATCAGTTTCGCCATTGCCGTCGCTAGAACCTTAAGTCCAGTCCACCAACATCGCTGATTACATCCTATTCAGCCGTCGAAGCTTCCATCTCGCGTCCCCACCAACTGAGTCATCACCAGCGCCCTCGCAGTACCATAAAGCTGCTGCCTTTCCCTTATTTGCAATCTGGAACAGCATAAAGGTCGCATATTTTCTCTTCTATTCAGCAGGCACATCTAAAATTGGGACCTTAGCATCATCATCAACCGCAAATCGTGAAATCCGATCAAACACAGAGATAGGAGAAGAAAGGCGATTATGATACTCAAGACAAGGAAGCTTATGAGAATCTCGAGACAACCAACCACCAGATTAATGTTGTGAGATGTGTACTCACTAGTCTTAAACAAGAGGATGATTAGAGGAGGACTAACATATTCCAAATTTACAGCAAGGTTGGTGGTCTTTCGTCTAGTAATCATTGATGGGAGAAGTTGTTTGAATGTGGTTGCGTCATTAGCTGTAGATCGTCTGAATCTAAAAGTCGAACCTCATTCCCAACTATATACCGCTTGGGTTAACAAAACGTTAATCCCTGTATCACAACGATGTCTAGTTCCGATCCAACTTCCAAGGTAACAAGAAGATATTTGGTGTGATGTCTTTCCTCAGATGGATGTTGCCCATGTCGTATTAGAACAACCTTGGTTGTATGATCATGATGTGACCCATTATGGAAGGTCAAACACTTACGTTTTCACCTATGAAGAGAAAAAATGTCACATTAGCAACTGTTAGGCCCCGAGTGTCTCCCAAGAGTCAACCCAAGGAGAACAATCCCCCTGTCCAACCAACCAAATCCCTCCATATCCTTAAGAAGAAAGCATTTGAGAAGACCTTATTGGAGGAAAATGTGGTTTATGTCCTTCTAACTAGAGAAGTGAGATACATCCCGGAGGAGAAACCTGTAGGGTTACCCCCTCTTAGGGACATACAACACACTATTGCCTTAGTTTACCCCCTCTTAGGGACATACAACACACTATTGCCTTAGTGCCCGGTTCATTTTTACCTAATTTATCCCATTATAGCTTGAACCTTACAGAGCAGGTAGAGATGAGACGACAAATCGGTAAGCTCTTAGAGAAGGGCTTCATAAAAGAGAGCCTTAGCCCTTGTGCTGTTCCAGCTTTGTTTATCCGTAAGGCTGATAGGAGTTTAAGGATAAGTTTCCCATACCTAGGCTTGATGACATATTAGATATGATGTCAGGGGCAGTTGTCATAACTAATGTCGACCTTCGGAGTGGATATTATCATATTCGTATTCGAGAGGGCGATGAGTAATGGACTTTATGAGTGGTTAGTCATGCCTTTTTGACTAACCAATGCACCCAGTACTTTCATGAGAGTTATGAATCAAGTGTTATGACCCTTTACTAACAATTTTGTTGTGGATCACTTTAACGATATTTTCATTTATAGTCGCACGCAAGAAGAACACGTCTCATTTGCGTCAGGTACTGACCGCTCTTCGTTGATAAAAGTTATACATTAATTTAAAAAATTACTCTTTTGCATAGGAGTCCGTTGTTTTCCTTGGATTTTTGGTCTCCAGATACGGCGTGTTCGCTAATTCTGAAAAGATAAAGGCTATCCAAAAGTGGCCTGAACCTTCTAATATCCATGAAGAACCTTCTAATATCCATGAAGCTCGAAGTTTCTACGGGTTTGCAACCTTTTATTAAAGGTTTATTAGAGGATTCAGCACCATTATGACACTTATCATGGACAACTTGAAGAAAGACGAGTTTGTGTGGTCTAAAACTGCTTCTAAAACTTTTGTGGAGATCAAAGAAAGGTTGACATAGACACCTGTCCTCGTATTACCTGATTTTAGTAAAATTTTCGAGGTAGCGTGTGACACCTCAGGGGTTGGAATTGGAGGAGTACTTAGTCAAGAGGGTCATCTAGTAGTTTTTTTTAGTGAGAAGTTAAATGAGGCCCAGACAAAGATACTCTACTTACGATAGAGAGTTTTATGCCGTTGTCCAAGCTCTTCGATATTGGCGACACTATTTGTTACCGAAAGAGTTTGTGTTGTACTCTGATCACCAAGCCCTTTAATATATAAACTCTCAAAAGAAGTTGAGTCAACGATATGCTAGGTGGGTGGAGTTCCTTCAGGAGTACTCTTTTGTCCTTAAGCATTGTAAAGGCATAGAAAATAAGGCTGCTGATGCATTGAGTAGGGCATCCATGTTTCTTAACACCTTGAGTGTGAAGGTTATGGTATTCGATCGCATCATTTCAGAGTATCCTTCGTGTCGAGACTTTAGAGAAATTTACCATGCCTTAGATGATCCTAGTTTGCTTTGTGCATCTCTAGTATGTCATTACGTGAACACCTAGTTTGGGAGTTACATGCCGGTGGGATCACTGGTCATTTTGGTTGGAATAAGACAATTGCGCTGGTGGAGGATCAATTTTTTTTAGCCTAACCTTAAGATGGATGTCGCTCGTATCGTGTCTACATGTCGTACATGTTAGACTGCAAAGGGAGAAAAACAAAACACAGGTTTATATACACTTTTATCAGTGCCTCATGCACCTTGGGAGAATATTAGTATGAACTTTGTGTTAGGATTGCCTAAGACTCGTACTGGCCATAATTTAATTCTTGTTGTAGTGGATCGTTTTTCGAAGATGACACATTTTATCTCTTACAGCAAAATTGATGATGCTCCACACATTGCGTCTATATTCTTTAATGAGTTTGTTAGATTGCAAGATCTCCCGTTGAGTATAGTTTCTGATAGAGATACAAAATTCATGAGTTATTTTTGGAAAACCCTCTAGAAGAAACTAAATACCACACTTAAGTTCTCCACCGCTTATCATCCCCAGACTGATGGTCAAACGGAAGTCATTAATAGGAGTCTCGGTAGCTTATTGAGGTGTCTTGTAAGAGATCATGTGTCTCGTTGGGATAGTGTCCTTCTTATAGCTGAGTTTGCTTACAATAGTTCAGTTAACCGCTCTACTGGGGTGAGTACCTTTCAGGTTTACATCGATTACCAACTTAGGAAACCTATAGATTTAATTCCCCTTCCACCTGATTATAAGTTTAGTGAGTTAGCGAAGTCATTTGCCAATCACATTCATCATTTGCATGCTGAGATAAGAGAGAAAATTAATTTAAGTAATGAAAATTATAAATCTACTGCAGATGTTCACCGCAGGTTTCAAGAATTCAATGTTAATGATGAGGTGATGCTTCGACACTGTGCTGAGAGGTTACCTTCTGGTACATGGAAGAAAGTGCATGCTAAGAGGATGAGACCGTTCCGAGTTCGAAAGAAGGTTAGTACTAATGCATATGAGTTGAATCTTCTGAGTAATATAGGTATTGGTCCTGTATTCAATATCTCATATCTCACTCATTATCATAGGCCTTCTGATAAAGCTTCTTCCTATTCTTTCCATTCTCCTTCTTCACCGCATGTTACCCCAAATGAACCCGTTCCTATTCCTTCGTTATCTATACCACTTGCACCCCCTCTTGTCACTTCACAACATACAGCAAAGGCAATAAAGGATATCTTGGATGAGCGTGTTAGTTCGACGCGGCGAGATGGTTGTCGACGACAGTTTTTGATTAAGTGGAGGTCCAAGTCAGTTTCTGATTGCACCTGGATTACTATAAAGGAGTTTGGTTATTTGGATCCATCCCTTCTAGAGCGCTATGAGAGATTTCACAGCCAGGGAGAGATGATAGGGATCTGTTACCCTAATTCTGGTTCTATGAAGATTTACTGGAGTATTTATTTATTTGCATTATTTATTTTAATTAAATATTGGATTGTAATTTTATTTATTTTATTTTAAGTATTTTAAGTGTCAGAATATTTTAGAACTTTTGAGTATTATTAGGGTTTCTGGATTTATATTTAAACAAGGAATGTAATTCCTTATAGACTACCGTATTATTGATTAATAAAAGAAAGAGTTCTCTCTTTGTTGCTGTGGTGCGAGTTTCCTCTGCGGAGTATTCTCAAACACTCCGCGGGGTGGCTAAGTCCTTGCGGGGATAAACATTATTTTCATATTATTGCAATTATTATTGAATCTATTTACAAGATTAGTTCGTGGAGAAGGGGTGCTGCATCACCAAGCCTCATGAAACAAATCAAACAATATACTACACAAGCTTCTTGGCATGGGGAAGAGAACATAAAGAAGTTGATGTCGCTCTAATGATCCTACATCCCTAGTGCAAGTCATTATTATTCATTCTTGAACCATACAAATGCCTTAATAGGAAACCTAAGCCTGCTAAATATAATGGAAAGAGGAAATCAAAATGTCTCAAGTCTGGGAGTTGTTCATGCATTGTCCTATACTATCACAACTTTGAAGAAGGTTGTCTAGGCTATTGGTGATCCCTATCTATGCTTTTCCTTTGGTACAAAATTTGTCAAGTGCATGCTATCGCGGTTTTGAAAGGTGGAATATAATTTTTTGAGAGTGCAACTTATTGTTTCAAATTGAGCAGAATTTTAGGATTTTAAAATGTATTTTCTTTCATGTTTATGGGAGATGGTGGTGCTTTTTTGCAATAATAAGGTTTATGTCATTGGTGATTTTAAACAAATGAGCGGAGCAAATGTATGAGCTCCGCCTACGCTTTCTACCATAACCAGTCCCAAAAAAGGAGGGTGCATCAGGAGTTCGAAGCCTGTTATAAGAAACTAGCAAAGTCCTTGAAACTGAAACCAAATGGATACCCAAGCTCAATTGAAAAAGATTATCTTGTTGAAGATTATTACATAATCCCATAAGGGGCCTGCATTCAATAGGCTGTAAGGACCAGGAATTACTAAATTATTACCTGCATCTGGCAACCTGGCATGGTTGCAGTTTCCTCTCTAAGATCCTGTAAAATCTGAAATCCAAAAAAGTGAGAAACAGAATATACAGACGCAGCCACGCTAATTTAACGGAGACAGTAGTTTTACCTGTGGTTCTCTAACGTTAGTGAGTAAGTAGTCGTAAAGCCGTGGAGTAACGCTAATAACCTGTTTATAGCCGTACTTGCCATCACTGGAGACAACCACAGCATCCGAGGCGTAGCCAATTGTTGCCGAAAACCTAACACCCCATGGCCTTCTCAACTCCGAAATAGCAGCAGTTGCAGCAATAGGAGTAGGGAAGGAGGGCAATAGATGGCCAAATTTCAAAAACGGGTTCACCCAACGACACACCACAGAGTTTGTCGTCATTTATTCTTCGAAGTTTTACGCAACAGATATACTGTAGTTGAATTTGTTCCTAAACTTTTTGCCCATCCAGCAACTGCCCCTATCTTCGGATTACATTGAAGTATGAGTGCTCTCAAAAAGCTGAAGTAGTGAAGGGAAAAAATATAATAATTTATTCTAAGTTATATTTTATGCAATATTTTGAAATTATGTTTATATTAATTTTTAAAAATAAGAGTTCTATTTTAATTTATTTTATAAAAATTATAAAAATAAATTAAATGTTATTTATTTAATTTATAATTTTTTTTTCTTTAAAATTTAGTATAATAACTTAAATTTATAAATAAATTTATAAATGTCTAAAATAAATATTTTTTTACATTTAAAAAGTATAAAATAATGTTAAATTTTAAACACTCATTTTTAAACTTAAATTTATTATTTATTATAAATAAAAAAAAAGAAGAAAAAAAATAAAGAAAGAAAGCAAGCAAAAAAAAAAAACTAAAGAAAGAAAGCAAAAAAAAAAAGAAAAAGAAGCCAACTAAATAGACTGAGGCATAAATCTTTAAGCATTTTTATAGATAAGATAGGATAATAAATTATAAGTAAAAAAATATTTATTAATTAATTTTTAAAAATAAATTAAAAATATTATTATATTCAATTAATAATTTTTTGAAATTAATAAAATAAATATTTTTAAAATAATTTATTTTTAAAAATAAATTATACTTAAATCTAATAATTAATTCCATACAAATCATATAATCCTAATGTTTTTTTAGAGAAAATAGATATTACAATAGAACAGAGAACCACTCCCGACCCCCGAGTTAAATTCGGGTCCGAATATTAAGGAATAATCCGCCATCAATCAGGGTTCTGCAAAACCTTCCCAGGCAAAGAAAAGTTAGGTTTAGGAAGGGGTTTAAGGCGGAGGCTACACCTGTTGAGTTTCTCTTAAGTTTCATGATATCTGTACCGTATCATATAGGCTCATCAACTCTCCACTAAAAACATCCCATTCACCCTAATTAATCCAATCCACTAAAGATGTGGAGAAATTTGTGCAATAAATGTTCTCTTAAGAAGTTGAAATCTTGCTCTGATTTAAATTCTATCTTGCCTTGTAGCTCTACGTTACTTTCTCAAGATTCGGTTTTTATACAAAAAAGTAGATCCAATGAGGTACAAAACCATAGAAATTATTTTGACCATGATCGAGAGTTTGTAAGAATTAGTGGATTACATTCTCAGGTCAGAGTGGGCTCTTCGAATTTTGGGAATTCGAGTGAAGGGTTTAGATTTTCAGGGTTTTATAGGGGTTATGCTAGTATTGCTGAGGCAATTGTTTCTACAGAAGATGAAGAAGAAGATGAAGTTCAAGAACTGCTAGAGGAAATGGAGAGAAAAGAGAATAAAGGGCAAGTGAATTTTAGGCAAAAAGCAAAGCAGCTGAAATTGGTGGGGGGAATGGGGCAAGGAAAGTACTTTATGCTAAGAAGAAGACAGATAAAAATGGAGACGGAGGCATGGGAAGAGGCAGCTAAGGAGTATAAGGAGCTTTTAGAAGATATGTGTGAGCAGAAATTAGCACCCAATTTACCTTACATGAAGTCCTTGTTTCTTGGTTGGTTTGAGCCATTGAGGAATGCAATTGCTGCTGAGCAAGAGTTGTGCAAAGAGGGGAAGAATCGAAATGCTTATGCTCCATTTTTTGATCATTTGCCGGCTGATATGATGGTGGTTATCACAATGCATAAGTTGATGGGTTTGTTGATGACTGGGGGAGGCAGTGGTAGTGCCAGAGTGGTGCAAGCTGCTTGTCAGATAGGTGAAGCCATTGAGCATGAGGTGGGCAGTTAAAAAGTTCTCATATTTTTTTAATTTAGTTTTATTCTTTTTGTTTATAGTTGAATCACATTTAATTGCACAGAATATGTTTGATAACATTTACTTTAAATAATGTTTTTACGGCCTTATGTTCTGCTCTTATAGGCAAAACATGCATCTTTGATAATTGTGCCTAGTGAGTGTAAAAGAAGATGCTTCGCTGTGTTATTTCTTAATTTCTTCTAATGGGAGGAAAAACTTGTTTTTCTCATCAGGTTACAATAATTTTATATGAGAGAGTAGTGATTTTTCTACATCCACCAATATATTTAACAGTTATTTTATTTTAGTTATTAATAATCATAAGTGTGTATTGGATAAATCTTCTTATCTTATGCCATTATAACTCTTGTTGCATGTCTTCCTTCTGATAAATGTCTCTTTTCCTGTCTTGGCTCCCCTTTCCCGAAGCAAGTTTTAATTCTATAAGTTACATGCTTATTGTTCTCGCTGGTTCTTTACCGATTAGGACGTTCAATTAAGTTTCCTTTTGGAATGGGTGGGAGCTTATTTGTTATTTTCTTTTTGGTGGAATCAGGTTAGGATACACAAGTTTATGGAGAAGACTAAGAAGAGGAATGCAGTAGTAAATAAAGATCCTGATGATGGACCTGCTGATGTTGACACTATTAAAAGACGAGAGAAACTGAGGAAAAAGGTTACCATTTTAATCAAAAAGCAAAGGCTGCATCAAGTAAGAGAAATTGTAAAAGAACAGGATAATAATATGAAGCCATGGGGCCAGGATGCTCAAGTCAAGGTTTGTAGGGGTTTGACAACACTTGTATCTTTTGTTTCTGTCATATTATTCTTCTCATTATTACTGTATTTGTGGATATATTGTAAAAGGTCTTTTTACTCCACTACATATGCTGATCTCTAGGTTGGGTGCCGTTTAATTCAATTGTTGATGGAAACAGCCTACATTCAACCTCCAGTTGATCAGTTAGAAGATGGTCCGCCTGATATTCGTCCTGCATTTGTACATACTCTCAAAACTGTGGACACGCAGTGAGTGTTATCATAACTCTGATGCTTATTTCAATAAATCTCATGATAAATGTATTATTTTCTGTTTTGCTCAATAGGAGAGGCAGCAGAAGGTATGGAGTTATTGAGTGTGACCCACTGGTTCGCAGAGGCCTGGAAAAAACTGTAAGTATAAACGATGATGTACTTGTGATGATTGATGATAGGCCTGATATTTGTTATATTAAGGCTACTACTAGTGGGTTTTTTGTAGAACGAAGAAAAACTTCTATGCCTCTACTAAGCCTACCTATTTAGACTTTTTTAGCATTTTTGATATGCAAGCAATTTGTTTGTATAAACTAATTATATCCTCAAGAATAACTGTTTTTTCTAATCTCTGTTGTCCAAGCAGGCTCGGCACATGGTGATTCCATATATGCCGATGTTGGTCCCTCCAACGAACTGGACCGGGTATGGAATCTGATATTTGTTTTCTAAATTACTAGTCTTTCTTTAAGTGTTTACTAATGCTTTGTGGAACGAGAGTGTCAAGAACTTGTAAATTTTTCTTATATCAGCATTTTATTTGCAATTATGGTATTCCAGAAATTGTGCTAAATAGGAGGAGCTGAGAGTATACTCAGTAATAGCAATAATAGACTAGTAGTATAAATGGTAGCTTAAGTCTTGTAAGACATATGTTGAAGTATAATAAAATTGTACTTTGCATATCTCTTAAAATTCTCTCTACCTTCTCTCTAGAATCTCTCTACTCTCTCTCTCTAGAACTACCTCTTATCTATTTCTTCCTCTCCTAGCTATCTACTTCCCTATCCTAGAATCACAATCTCAAATTGAGAAAACTATACAAAATCAGAGTCAAAATCAAACCTGAGCTTGACAAATTGGTATTAGAGCTGTCAAGCTCCATCTCCACCACCTTCGACCACCTTTAACCACCACAGCAGCACCCAATCAACTAGGATCACATCAATCTTCACTGTGATCAGCTCGGAAATCATTGGCGAGTCTCCAAAGAGATTCAAATTCATCAATTCAAGTCTCGGATCAAGTTGTTTATAGCTCTCAAACTTGATCATTCATTCCTGAGTTTTGGCGCCAAATTTGAATTGAAACAGCTTCAATTCAAGGTAAAACACTGAAACTTCCTCTAATTTCAGTTCCATATTAGAATTTTGATCTCAAAAATCATTCGTTTACCTATAAAACCATATGGATCTTCACTCAAAACTGATCATCATCAAGGCAAACACTCAATTTCAGCTTGAATCAACTGTGATTGAATTGATCAAGTTCTGTGACATGTAATTCACTAAAAACACAGTTAGTAGAGCTTGATTCAAATCAATAACAGTTTAGGATCCATTGTAGTCATCAAATCACATAAAATATCCAATCAAACACACTCAGCTTGCATAGGAACTGTTTGATTATATTATCCTGATAAAATCAATTAGTAACTGTGAATTGTCAGCTTGCTTAGGACCTAGAGCTGCTCTTGCTTGTGTATTCCAGACTAAGTTCAGTTAAGCTATTGCTAAATAAGCTTAATATATTTTTTCATTGAACTTAGATTGAATTGCCTCAAGTTGTCTATCTCTGTACTTAAAGTGTTGTTCAAGCTTAAAAATCACAAATCAGAAGCACACTTGCTACTGATTCCTTTGTTCAAATTCTGAGATCAAGTTTTTCCTTGAACTCTCAATCTTAAATTCTGATATGGTTGGAACCTATAGTGATCCTTTTATTATGCGTCAACAGGACTTTTTACACTATAAGGAATATACTGCAGAAAAGTTGCAGAGTATTGAGGAGAAAATGCACTTGTTCATGAGTTGCATCTCAAGCCTGGTGAAACATAAGTGGTCTGAGAGTGATTTTCAGAATCCTTTTGGATCTCCACAAGGATTAGTGCCTAATAATACTAAAGTGGGGAGGGGGTTGTTTAGGGATCCTGAGGATGCCGAGAGGAAAAGGAGGGAACTAAATAGGCCACTTGTTGATAGAAGTGATGACAATGAGGATGAAGAACTTAAACATTTAAGAATAATGTTTCCTAAGTTCAGTGAAGGTGACGAGGCAAAAAGCTGGATTGCAGATTGTAATGAATATTTCAAAATATATGGAGTTTACTCTAACAGAAGGATTGCCATAGCTACTATGCATATTCATGAAATTGCTAAGGGCTGGTATAAAGTTTATGTGATGGAGAAACCAGATTTGACTTGGGAATAATTTTCTGTAGATTTTATTTCTAGGTTTACTGAGGTTGGCGTTGGGCATATATTTGAACAGTTTAAGCTGCTGAAGCAGGAGGGTGCTCTAAATGATTATTATGATAAATTTGAGAAACACAGGGGATGGTTAATTGAGGTGATTCCTGCCTTGACTGAAGCATTCTTTGTGGGCAGCTTTAGGGGGTCTGAAGGATGAAATTAAGAAGGTTGTGAAGTTGCTGGATCCTCAAACTGTGGCCCTAGCCTACAAGCAGGCAAAGCAGTGTGAGAGTGCTATGGTGAAGCCTGTGACTACTACTGCAAGGACAGTTTGAATGAAGAGATGAATGGTAAGCCTGTTAATGCTCCCTTGTTGGCATCTCCTAAAGTTAAAGCTGCAGATTTAGAGGCTCCTAAAAGACTTACTGCAACTCAAAGGGATGAAAGGAGGAGTAGAGGTTTATGTTTTTACTGTGACAAGAAGTACTCCTTTGGACATCAATGTTCAAAACCCAAGGCTTTTATGATGGTGAGTGATGATTGTCAAGATGATATTTATGAGGGTCCTGTATTTGATGAAGAGCAGTATTGGAGAGCAGTGATCCACTTAGAGTTGCAGTAGCAGAAGGTGGACAATTATGGAGTAATCAACTGTGTGCTGAATTGAATTGCAAGATGGCACAAAATCTGTTTAAGGACTCTTTCAAGGTTTTGGATTTAGGGGGTTGTGATATGGTGCTGGGGGTGCAATGGTTAAGCCAACAAGGTCCTATACTATTTGATCGTAAGACTTCAACCGTGGAATTTCAAGTGAAGGCAGGCCAGTGAAGGTTCAAGGAAATACTGATGATGTTGGGGCTACTCTAAAAATGTTTGGAGCAACAGTGTTAGCAAGACATTTTGAGGATCAAGAACTAGGCTTGATAGGAAGCTTGAACTCAATCACCTTCGATCTGGAAGTTAATTACAATTGTTGTTCCCTAGAAGCCACTCCTGAACCTTCAGAGATTCAGGAAATTATGAATAAATACCAAGATGTGTTTGAAGAACCTAAAGAGATGCCTCCCAAGAGATATTTGGATGATAAGATTCCTTTGAAGGAGGGAACTGTACCATTCATAATCAGGCCATATAGATGCCTCATGAACAGAAGGAAGAGATTGAGAAATTAATTCTAGAAATGCTCAAATCTGGGGTGATTAGGCCCAGTCAAAGTCCATATGCTTCACCTATTATACTGGTTAAGAAAAAAGATGGGAGCTGGAGATTTTGTGTGGATTACAGGCATCTGAATTCACTGACAGTGAAAAATAAGTATCCCATTCGCTTGATTGATGAGTTAATGGATGAACTGGGAAAAGCTGAGTACTACACTAAGCTGGATCTAAGAGCTGGGTATCATCAGGTGAGGATGGCTTTGGAAGATATTGAGAAGACTGCATTTAGGACTCATCAAGGGCATTTTGAGTTTACGGCAATGCCTTTTGGCCTTACTAATGCACCAGCCACCTTTCAAAATCTGATGAATCTAGTGTTCCAACCATTTCTGAGGAAGGGAGTGTTGGTGTTTTTCGATGACATTCTAGTATATTCGAAGACTCTGGAAGAACACTGTCAGTTGCTGGAAAAGGTATTACAGATATTGAGGGCAAATAGATTGTTTGTGAAAATTAGCAACTGTTCATTTGCCCAAAAGAGACTGGAATATTTGGGCCATGTGATTACCAAGGAGGGTATTGTTGTAGATCCAAGCAAGGTAGAATGTGTGCAAGATTGGCTAGTTCGGGATACTGTAAAAAAATTAAGAGGTTTTTTGGGGTTAGCAGGATATTACAGGAAATTTATCAAAAATTATGGGGTTATTGCCTAGTCTTTAACCAATTTGCTACAGAAAGGTAGTTTTGGATGGAATAAGGACGCTCAAAAAGCCTTTGAACAATTGAAGTATGCTCTATCTCGCACTCCAGTTCTAACTCTGCCAGATTTTGAAAAACCTTTTGAAATTGAGACTGATGCTTCGGGACCATTGGCTTATTTTAGTAAGGCATTGTGTCAAAAGGGTCATTCTTATTCTGCCTGTGAAAGAGAATTAATGGCCGTGGTGGAGGCTGTAAAAAGATGGTCCTCTTACTTGGGACAAAGGCAGTTCATCATTAGGAGTGACCACCAGTAATTGAAATATATTTTAGAGCAAAAAGTGGTCTCTTGTTTGCAGCAGAGATGGTTAAGCAAATTGTTGGGGTATGATTATGTCATCCAATATAAGAAGTGAAAAGAAAATACTGTTGCAGACTGCCTTTCCAGGAAATTTGAAGATAGCAGAATTAGCACTCCATGAGGACATGGAGGATTTTAAGGGGAACGCATTGTCAGGAACTTGTTAATTTTTCTTATATCAGCATTTTATTTGCAATTATGGTATTCCAGAAATTGTACTAAATAGGAGGAGCTGAGAATATACTCAGTATTAACAATAATAGGCTAGTAGTATAAATGGTAGCTTAAGCCTTGTAAGACATATATTGAAGTATAATAAAATTGTTCTTTGCCTATCTTTTAAAATTCTCTACCTTCTCTCTAGAATCTCTCTACTCTGTCTCTCTGTAACTAACTCTGATCTGTTTCTTCCTCTCTAAGCTATCTACTTCTTCCCTATCCTAGTATCAGTCTCAAATTCAGAAAATTATACAAAATCAGAGTCAAGCTCAAACCTGAGCTTGACAAAATCCCGTGTTATTGATATTATTCTATAGTTTGAGCTGTCAGCAGCCAGCTCCTATTATATCCCAAGTTGGTCTAGAGTGCAACCACTCTTTAACCTCTGTCAACTGAGGTGTTTTACTTGAAGTCAACCTGGACAGCTAGCCCTATAGGTTATTGGTGGTTGGTTGGATTAGTCTTTGAGGACTAACTAGTTAAAATTTCTTCTATATATTTTTCACTAAAAATGATATTTATAATTAAATGAGGAACTTGACATTCCACTGTTTCATTGTTGATTTTTTTATGTGTTCTCCGCCACAGCCTCCTCCTAGTTACAATAGTTTTGAAAAGAAACGAGAAACAGTCAGCTAATAATCTTGTTGATATATTTTTTTTAGCAAACAGTTTTTGTGCTTTATTAAGAGAGTTAAATTGTTTGCAGGTACGACCAAGGGGCATATTTATTTTTACCGTCTTACATTATGCGTACTCATGGAGCAAAACAACAACGTGATGCGGTTAAAAGAGTTCCAAAGAAGCAAATAGAACCTGTTTTTGAGGTTTGGTCACCTTTCGATACACGTATTTCTTTAACTTCTAGACTATGGAAAATAAAGTTATTTGTTTCAATAACACTGTGATTTATTTTTTCCAGGCTCTTAATGCACTCGGTAATACGAAATGGAGGGTAAACAAAAGGGTTCTTGGGGTCATAGACAGAATTTGGGCTAGTGGTGGGCGTCTAGCAGACTTGGTGGACCGTGAAGATGTAGGTTGCACTATAATAAGATGAAAGCAATTTCCCTTTTCTTTTCAGAGAAAAATATTACTCCGTTTTTTGTGGTAGATGAAATTCTTCATGTTTATTTTTACTTGATTACTTTGAATATAGCCTTGCATTGCCTGGTTACATAACTTTTCCTTATTATTGGTGGCTGTTGCAGATTCCTTTACCCGAGGAACCAGACACAGAAGATGAAGCGGAACTAAAGAAATGGAAGTGGAAAGTTAAAGCAGTGAAAAAAGAGAATAGTGAGAGGCACTCACAACGGTGCGATGTAGAACTTAAACTTGCGGTGAGAAGCTTACATCAGCTTCAGACATTGTAATTTAAAAAAAAAAAAAAATTCTGGTAATTTGTCAGATATTCTGATTGATCACATCATACTCACACTCCTTTGGTAATTTTTGAGGGGCAGGTTTCCCGGAAAATGAGGGATGAGGATGGCTTCTTCTACCCACACAATCTTGATTTCCGTGGCCGTGCATACCCGATGCACCCATATTTGAACCATCTTGGGTCTGATTTGTGCCGAGGCATCCTAGAGTTTGCAGAGGGACGGCCTCTTGGGAAGTCGGGCTTACGCTGGCTAAAAATACACTTAGCAAATCTATATGCTGGTGGTGTGGATAAGTTATCCTATGAAGGCCGGATAGCTTTTACGGAGAGTCATTTGGATGATATCTTTGATTCCGCAGACAGGCCCCTTGAAGGAAAGCGCTGGTGGTTGAGCGCCGAGGATCCTTTTCAATGTTTGGCAACGTGCATCAATCTGTCAGAAGCATTGAGAAGCTCGTCCCCAGAGACTACTCTATCTTATATACCTATCCACCAAGTACGTACCTACCATTGTATCTGAAATTGCAGTGGAAAATTATTATTTTACGAGTGTATATGTCGGGTCTATGCATCTCTCTCTCTCTGTCTGTCTCTCTCTCTCTTCTATGCATGTATGTATGTAGATATAAATTGGGGTTATACTTTTGGGTTTTTATATTTATTTAGTTGAATCTGAGTTCCCATTATCTAGGAGGAAGATTGTAAAAGTTCACATTTTTGTTTACTTAGAGTTCTGTACTTTCTATTTATTTATTTCACAGTTCACTTTTATTTGAATGAGAACTGTGCACAAAGAAAAACAAATGTGTCTAATGCATCTCTTGTGTTGAGGTACCATTCTAAGTCATAGCGTCATTTACTATTTTCTTGCATTCACAGTTGGAAATATATTACTCTGTATTTGTAAAATTATGATTTTTAAGGTAGTTCATTGAAATCTTTAATAGTTACTTAGTGTGAGCTTCTCATACCTATTCACACCGCCCTCCACAATTCAAGTACATGATCCCAAAAATATATTTATATTATAACCGAAATGCTGCCTGCAAATTGTAATTTCTCTCCAGTATTTTGTCATCCTACGGCAAACATGCTGCCTGTTCATCTTGTTTCTGTTTTCAAGTTCACGAACAAATCAGAGAATAGATATTTGCTCCTTTTTTCCTTGAATTTCTTGATTTTCTACCTCCTTTGATGTTGAGTTTAGCCATCAAATATATTCAAACCTATCTGTATCTTGCTTATATTGTCTAAACTTACCTGAGATGTTATTATGTTGCTCTTTTCAAGGATGGTTCATGTAATGGCTTACAACACTATGCTGCCCTTGGACGGGACAAGGTAAAGAGCTCGTTTTCCTTTAATACTGCACATTCAAACTGTTAGAATCATCTTCCTTTTTTCTTTTTCAATATTGGATTTTTTTAATACTGCACATCTGAAACTGACTCTTTTTTTAATTTTTTTTTCTTTCCATATTGTTTTAACTGGATGCTAAGAAGATTTGCATTTGACACACCTGGACAAAATTGACCTCAATTTATTTCCAGAATAATTAACTTCACTCTTTAAAGTTAGGCATCTCATTTCAGGATGAAGTATTATTAATTTTATGAACTTTAGTTTAGTTTTATTCTGTGTATAACAGTAATTGGCTTGTTTGGTTACAGTTGGGAGCAGCTGCTGTCAATCTTGTTGCAGGAGAGAAGCCTGCTGATGTTTACTCTGGAATTGCTGATAGGTAAGCAGCCATCACAGAATGTTTCGATGGGTTGTATGTAATTCTTCCCCTCCAAAAGGGGGGAGGAATCAGAAAATAATTGTTTTCTTCGTATAACAAGAAGGGACTCCTAGTTTATATGTCATATACATATTTTATAAATTTAGGGACTAAGCACCCTAAAGTTATGTTAGGCAACTTAACAATTCCATGTGCAGGAGTGGAATTGTAAGCGTGCTTGCAATTCCATCGAATTGAAATCTAGTAAAATTTGCGCCTCAATTCCAATTCCAAGACTCGGGATTGAGTTGCCAAACATAGCGTAATCAATTCTCTTCCAAGACATGAGAAGCTTAGAGACCACCTTTACCTCTGAGTCTCCTCACCTTATCAACAACCACAATGTGTGAGATCATGGGTGCTTGGGCAAGGGCATACATGGAACTCTTTAGATCTGACAATGTAAAGAGTTTGGAGATTCTGAGTTCCTGCTATTAAGTACCTATTTCCTACTAGATCTTGTGTGGGTAATTTTCTTTTGATGGTCATGACACTTGTATCCTCCTCATCTGCCCAGATAATTAGGGAACTCGATGCAATTGCACAATCTCCTCGCACCAAAGTCTTCAAATTTTAATTATGTATTGTGAATATTCAACTTTGATCTGCTCACTTGAATCTTTTTGATATGAGAATGCTATTCCTACCCTTTTCTTGAAAACGAAGAAATAATGTGTAGGTCATTATTGTGCAATGCAGAGTACTTGATATCATGCGGAGAGATGCGGAAAAAGATGCTGCAACAAGCCCAAATGTATTGCGTGCCAGACTTTTAATCAACCAGGTATCATGACTTCTCGTGTTATTTGGCCTGTATACTATTCTTAGGCTGGAAGTGTTCGTCATTTTCTTCTAAGTAAACACCGGTAGTTTGTGTATCATTTCATTAGTCTGTCTCGCTTGTGTTGGAAAATTTTGCTGTTTATAGTAATTATATCTAGTTATTAAAAAAAAGGAAAAGAAAATGTATGTTTGATCATCTCTAATCCTCTACCTTCATAATTTGGAATACTTTCAGGTGGACAGGAAATTGGTCAAGCAAACAGTGATGACATCAGTGTATGGTGTCACCTACATTGGTGCCCGTGACCAAATCAAGAGGAGGTTAAAGGAACGTGGTGTCATTGAAGATGATAACGAGTTGTTTGCTTCCGCTTGTTATGCTGCAAAAGTAAGTACACACATACAGTTCTATAAGTAGATACTCCCTCTATTCAAAGGAGATGGTTTTCGATATAAGGGTCAATTCGCAAAATCCAAAAATTTTAAATTGATGTGATTCATTATATGACTGAAAATAACATTCAAATTTGTATTGACTAAAATTTGATGAATGCCCATGAATTTGAAACCTAGGATTTTAAGGTTTGACTTTAGGATAGCGAAAGCAATCTCTTTTTTGGGAACGGAGGGAGTATTTAGCTTTGATGACTCCTGTAGGTATCTATAAAAAAGCAGTAAAATTACATAATAGGTGTAACATGTCATAACATCTTAATCAAATTGAGCTGCATAAATATTGGGTTAAAAATTTGGTTCTCCCTGAAGTATGTATACGTTTACAGAGAATATATACATATATATTCAGCAGCTAACTGCATCATCTCGCTCTGTGAGCAGACTACCTTGACTGCCTTGGGAGAGATGTTTGAAGCTGCACGTAGTATTATGAGCTGGCTTGGTGACTGCGCGAAGGTGTGTCTTTTGTGAACTTAAAATAACAACTTTGCTGTATGTCTAGCAGATTAGGAACATACATAGTTTGGTTTCTTTCTTTCTTTGTTTCTTTTTTTTTTTTTAAAATTTTTTTTTTTAACAAAAAATAATATTCCAGCACCTTTTTTTTAGGGGTTAGAGTTGAGTGACCATATGGTATGCCTTGGTATCCAAAAATGCTACACATAACTCTAATCCAAAATCACCAATGGCCGCTATCTTGATGCACGAGACATTGGTAGCTGATTTTATTATTTTTTGTGGTGTGTATTGTTTGTGTTGTAATTTTTTCCATTGGTTCTCCCTTATATGGGTGGGTGGTCTGTTTGTCTTACTTTGCATAACTCGACCCTGCTAAAATTGGAAAATATATATTATGCAGATTATAGCAATGGAGAATAAGCCAGTACAGTGGGTTACTCCCCTTGGGCTACCGGTTGTGCAACCTTACCGCAAATTAGGGAGGCATCTTGTAAGAAGACATACTAACTTAAGCAGATATGGCCAATATAATTTTTTGTGAATTTGTTTTACTTTGCCATTAATATCCTCCTGTTCTTTTGGATGCAGATTAAAACTTCTCTCCAGATTTTGACACTACAACGTGAAACAGATAAGGTGGTAGCTTTCCCTTTTTGTTAACCTAACATAATAAAGTCACTGTAGGAAACTATGTTATTGAAGTTTGCCAGAATTCTTTTTTATTCTATATGTCCAGTACCTTCGCTTCTCTTTAGTATCAGAGCATATGTATTCTGCATTTGAAATTACAACAAAAAAATCAACTCGTGCAATTTTCATTTTCAGAATTTTGGAATACAACGAGTTGAGCTTTTAATTTATCATTATTATAAAAAGATTTAAAGATCTTAATCTAATGCAGTTTTTTCCCCTCATTTTCATGAAAGGTCATGGGTAAGCGGCAGAGAACAGCCTTTCCCCCTAATTTTGTTCACTCCCTTGATGGATCCCACATGATGATGACTGCCATTGCCTGTAAAGAGGCTGGCTTGAATTTTGCAGGTTTTCCATCCACCATTCTTTCCTCCCCTGAGGTTCATACTCATTTCTATTCTTGTTGATATAACTATGTTGTTGACTATGGTTTTTGCAGGAGTACATGATTCCTATTGGACACATGCATGTGACGTTGATGAAATGAATAGGATCCTTCGAGAAAAGTTCGTTGAACTGTATGAGGCACCAATTCTGGAGAATGTTAGTATCTTCAATCTATTACTTTTTAGAGTCGATTTGCAAAATCCTAAATTTTAAACGTGATGATGTTCTTTTGGTTTTAGTCAAAAATACTGGTGAATATTGCAAAGTGTGAACTGTCTAGCTAGAATGTGCTACAAATTACAGTTCTATTTTAGTTCCAAAATTTAAATGAGTCCTATCGACTACTTTTAGGAATTCACAAACTGACTTGAAAAAGCCAAATAGATCCCTTTTTATTTTTGGGTAAACTGTCTACTGCATGCTTGAATATGTTGTTACTGTTGACTTTCTTGCCGCTTTTTGTCATTACCAAGTAAAATGATTCTAATGAGACTTATAAAAAAAAGAAAAAAAAAAAAGAAAAGAAAAATGACTGTAGTTAGAACAGTTGTCTCTCTCATTTTCTTTTATAAAAAGTTTTAGTGTCCAAAAAATGAAAAGAATAGTATACAAGATTTACTAGATAAATAGATACCGTTAATAAGTAGACTGTAATTCCAGTTCTTAACTTCAGGTAGTTTCTAAGAAGATTTTTTTTTCCTTACTTGATAAACCATGCATATGAAACTGCTGTACTTGGTGTTATGTATCTGAAGGGGTTTTTTGCATGCTTTTCATTTTGTAGTTGCATTTTCACTTTCTTGCCTTGTCTTAAATATGGAGTAGAAAATGAATAATATTGAATTATCTGATGATTGATTTTTAAAAACTGAGACCCGCCAATTTTCATTCCTGATATGAAATAATCTCTCGATGGTTGGTTTTATGTACAGTTGCTGGACAGCTTTCAGAAGTCCTTCCCTAAGTTGACTTTCCCTCCCTTACCAGAACGGGGTGACTTTGATCTGAGAGAGGTGCTCGAATCTCCTTATTTCTTTAATTAAAGCCAACACTTTTAATTCGTAATATTGGCATAGTACTGGTCATTGGTGATCCTTCGCCTCCATCATTAAGTTGCCCAATGGTGAGATATATATTTCTTGATTCACGGGCATCAATAAATGGGGAACCATATAGTTGCAAAAGTGCATCAAGAGTGTTGAATATCTCCAGCTGCCTTTCGACCATTAAATGGTGGGCTTTTGTTGTACATATTTTATGCATACATCTTCAAACATTAGATGACTTCTTTCCTTTTACATTCTTTGCAATTAATTTGGCAAACTCTATGATTGAAAACATGATTACCCGAGGTACATTATGGTAGTCGTAAGGGCAGCAACAAGCAATTGTAAGATTTGGTAGGTGTAAAGTAGACAACATTTCAGAAGTTCTGGAGATCTCTTTCATGTACCAACTTCAACAAATGGGAAAAATTGAAGGCTCTAGAAAGCATTTGGACATCTATTTTGTCAAATAATGGATTGGAGTTGGCATTACCATATTGGGAATATAGTTAGTTCCGGAGAAAAAATATGTTGCTTGGCCCTTGTTCTCTTCTTTCCTGGGTAATTTTATTTTAGACCTCAACTACTTTTTCTTATTAAGAAAGGAGAGATTATGTTATTATAGAATGGAACATTACTTGGGCTATTGCTGCCTCTTGTACCATTTATATAGCACAATTTTTGTATTACTTGAATTTGTCGCGCTGCTATAGTCATGTATTCAGTGTTTTGAATAAATGAAGGAAATTTAGTATTATTCGATACAAAATATTATTTTACTTCACGTTGATGTTTTTAATATTTATTTGATCAAACTTTGATGAATTCATGTTACTTTGAAATTAGAGAATCATTAAAATACAGAGTTCTCAAATTCCCAACGAAGTAGCTAGTACATTATGCTAATATAGATGGGCGGCATTGGTTGGGGATGTTAAATGATGCAATTTGTGATAAAAATCAACTTCCATAACTCAGATCAAGACATACGTAACAAAAGAAAACATACTCTTGTATGCATTCAAATGTCGAAAATAAACCATCGCATAAATGTGGAGGGTTTAGGATTTAGGAGTTTGGGGTTTAGGGTTTTACGGTTCAAGGTTTTCACGGTTTGGGGTTCAGGGTACTCACACGGGTTTAGGGTTTTCACATTGAGTTTAGGGTTTTCATATTGGGTTTATAGTTTTAGGGTTTAAGGTTTAGGGTTTAGGGTTTTCAAGGGTTTTGGGTTTTCGGGTTTTCAGGGTTTAGGGTTTTACGGTGTATGAGGGTTTAGGGAAGTAAAAGGTTAAATATCGAATGTTAGGGTTTCGTGGTTTTTAGGGGAGGGACATGTCGATGAATGCAAGTGATCCTAGTAACCCAGTGGAAATCCATGTCCAAGGCTAAGGCCCTTTTGAACAAAAGAAGTGGTTATCTACCTTGGCGGTTGAAGAAAAGTGGTTTTCTTTCCCGACGGTAGTAGTTGGTTATGAAAAGCAACTGAGATATGTCGGATAATTATTGAGCTGTCATTTTTGGCCAGTCACTTTTTATTATACAATTACCCTGACAATAATTGCAATAGTAATATGAGTAATAAATAGACTTTTTCTTGATAAATAATTATTATGATCAGTACCAATAGTATTAAAGAAATAGTTATAGTACCACTAATATATTTAATGTATGTCATTGGATATATGAAGATAAATGAGTAATAACATATTTAGGGTTCATGGTTTTTAGGATTTAGGGTTTTGGGTTTTTAAAGGTTT
>JAUMHB010026590.1:8708-23547 GCA_032359685.1 Pittosporum tobira
TCAGATATGAAAAAACATATAAACCTCATTGAGTTGTGTAGTTATATTTTAAGTTAAAATGTAAATTCGTCCAAAAAGGTAAGAAATTTTAAATTATTTGAGTTGAATATATCTTATTATAATAGAGGTGAAAACGAGTAAAATTAATTATGTACCTAAAAAAAAGAAAAAGAAACCACATATTCACTTTCAGTAGAAGAATACAGAAAATATTACTTGTACGAGTGGAGAAATAAATTAGTAAAAACAAATTTATTCTTTTCTTTTCTCTTGCTCTCATAAACAAAACAAATAAAAAATATATTTTTTTTCTTTTTAAACTCACAAACATAATAAAAAATTATTATATTTTCTCTACGTTGCTTTTCTTTTCTAAATTTTATTTTCCACTCAAAAACTCACAATCACAAACACAAACGCAAACGCAAGCTCACGCAAAGTCCATACCAAAAAAAGGAGCCCAGCCGACAGAACACACACAATTTGACAGCTACACGAAAAAGAAAGGGATGGATGAAGAGGAAGGCAGAGGACCAAAGTTGAGCAAGCGATTTTCGGACAAAGATGGAGGAGAGGTTGATTACAGGACCAAATCAGGTACCGCATGGTCTCACAACTTCCTTAACCAGAAGCCATGGCACCCCCTCTCTTACCCTAACCAACGCCGCAAGTGGATCGCCGAACAGACCCACGCCCAACGCGATCGTCACGCCGCAGAAGTCGCCCGCGAGGTCTCTCTCCCATTTATGCTGCACGTTAAATCTTTTTTTTTTTTTTTCATTTGGTCTTCTTTAATGGGACAGATTTAAGGACCCACTTCTATCTTTGTCTCTCTCTTCATTGTGTTTGCTGTTCTGGGTTTGTGCAGTATGCTCAGGAGCAGGAGTTTTTCCGTCAAACAGCACTCGTCTCCAAGAAAGAAAAGGAAAAGGTCATTATATACACTTTATACTCGGTCCTTCTGCAATTTTTACTTTTGAAAGACCATTTGGAATATATTCTAATCTAAAATTGAGATGTATTTATTCTAATCTAAAATTGATATGTATTTGGTGGATTATAGTCCAGCTATTGTGGATTTGATACAAATTTTTTTGGTTGTAGTCGATACTATTGTGGAATTGTAAACTATCTGTAAAGTACTGTACTAATTACAAAAAAATAAAAAAAAATCTAATTTTAAATGAATTCATGTCAATTGGAATTTGAAAATGTCCCAGTTTAACTTTTAAATTTAAACTTGCTCTTACATTTTGGAATCGGGCGACGTAGCACCTTAATTTTCAAGAAATAGTAAACTTTTTTTTCAAAAAAAGAACACACTATTTTTAACCCCCTTACTACGCTGAGCACAAATACTTAGGACCATTACTGTGAACTAAAATGATTTTAGTAGTCTAAATATCCTCCTCTGGTATCTTACAAGTTTCGAAAGAACATTAAAAGGAAGAGATTGCACTGTCTTGGGAGAAATGACTAGGTGCTTAAGGAATAAGCTCATGGTTTCTTGTTTCAATCCCCAATTTGCAGCCAAACGTACGTAGATAGACAATCGCCTGCTTATGTCTTATTTGATACAATACCTGGGAGCAAATCAACATTGATTTTCAATGACTTATTTATCAACATGTTTAAATCTTTGTGGACAACTGTTTCTTTACCGGGATTAGTGATTATTCACTTGCATAATCCTATGTGTATATATATATACACGGCAAACTTCTTGCATCTTTATCCATGCAGACACACACGCCCACAAATGGATGCTTGAATTATGGAGTTAGTGGAGATAAAGGGAGCTATTAGCTTCACCATGATATGCGCACACATACATAAAATAATAAATAAAATAAAAATGTACACTCTATATCTATGTGATTTCTTATTTGAATTGATTGAAGTTGTCACTTTTTATGGTTAGCTGGAGATGATGAAAGCTGTCAGCTTCATGTACGTCCGTCCGCCGGGTTACAATCCAGAGAGTGCTAAAGCTGCAGAGGTTGCTGAAGAATTGAAGAAGCAGGACCCAAACAACTCTCAAGATCCATCTTTGAACGTGGACTCTGCTGCAATGTAGTAGTTCATGTCTAGTACAAGTCTTTTATCTGTTCATCATTTAATGGATCTGTACTTGTGGTTATTAATTAGATCACTGACCTCATTATGTATTAGGTTTAAATGTGTATTAACAAATTACTATGCTTCTTTTGTAGGCCCCCAAACTGTGTCCCCCCATCTGACGTAAAAAGGAAACGAAGGCCAAAAGACATTTATGGACGTGCTTTACCTACAGAAGAACAGTTTGAAGTCCTCAAAAATGCTCCAAGGTGTGTTTAAGTTCTGTTGCACATTTTAATTGCTTATTTAGCTTCCTATGTTGCAAAATTGCGTGTTAGGGATTTCAAGTTGTTTCTGAGTAGTGAATAAAAGTGTTACTTTTGGTGTGCTTAACCCACAAATAGTGTTGGCTTTTCTTGTTCTGATCTACAGTGGGACTGGAGAGAGCAGCCCTTCTTCTAAGCACTTTGTATTTTTTCTCTACGTCTGCTTCTTTAGCAGTTATGAAAAATCAGATGCTTAGGTGCTGTTTAATACAAGGAAAACATTTTCCAATGTTGGTACGTCAGGGAAAAAGTAGTCAACAATAAATCATTTTCTAATCAACGACGAAAATTACATTGTTATTTCAGGAACACAACTTATGGATTTATATTTGTAATTTATTTTCTGGAAAGTGGTTCAAGTGTTGTCTCTTTCTCTCATTCTTCCATTATACTTTTGTTTTATATCACTTGTCAGTTTTTTAGTTATTGATTGATTTATTCATTTTATTACACGTTTTGCTATTTCCACACATATGACCCACATTTTAACCTTGCTTATTACAAGTGGGTAAAATGTGGGTCATCTGTGCGGAAATAGCAAATAAAGTGTGTGGAAATAATGGTTCCCTACTTTTATTTTCACAATAAATGAATAATTTCGTGAATGTTTTCATATTAAATTATACATATGTGTGTGTGTACGCGCACTCGCGTATGTATATATTCCAAATCTTAAATTTTCTTATTTTTAAAAATCTTAACTACTATTTTATTAAATTCATGCCTACAAAATGTGAACATTTTTATTGCTAGACCGTAGTTAAATTTTCACTTACAAAACATTGTTTCTATGTCACTTCTTGGAAATAACGAAGAGGATTTCTGGACTGGACTGAGCGGGAGGGGGGAGGACTTCTTTTTCATACTATATAGGAGGGAGTTATTGTGAAGCCTAGAAAGGCGGAAGCGGAAAATCACTTCAACCAAGTTCCCCAACAGTAGCTTAGCTTAGTAGCTTAACTCTTTCTATTGGCGTGGCGCTGCTGGATGCTTCTGATCAAAAGGAAGAGGAGGGTGAAAAAGCTTATGATGAGCATCTATTTGAGTTGATCATTTCCAAGATCTAATTCAAGTTTTTTCTTATGTAGTGGAAATGCCTTCAAGTTTTCATTAGAGGAATTTAAATTTATCTCATTAAACATAATACACATTTTATATTAATTTACAATAACTAAATCCTGAAATATATTTTAAACACAAAACGGAAAGATGCATTTTCAGCTGATAACCGAACATCGGAAAATGAGGTATTTTCCAAGAAAATGGTGTCCTGGAAAACATTATACCGGAAAATGTTTTACGGAAAACATTTTCCTTGTATGAATCAGAGCCTTGATTTCTAGTGCAGGACAGTGGTGCATCATGGCAGCTAGAAGTCCTCATCAACTGAAGCTGTTCCACCAATTATATGTATATGATTAGAGCCTTTTCATATATCTTTTTTAATTACGATCATGTGAAATTTCTTGCTCAAAAGCCAAAATAATTATCCACGTGAAGTGTCTTCATTATGGCTCTGCTCCAGCAAAAAGTTTGTCTATTATTATACTTTTCCTGCATGCGAATTATAGAAGCTACAGAATCTATGTTTTTTCCTCTTTTTTTTTCAACTTTCACTTCTGTTCCTGACAGAAAATCTTTCAGATACAAAAACTGTGCACTTATCCTTCTATGCTCTCTAGGAATCCAGCTTTTGTGACATTTATACACAGTATTTCTTCCTATTATTACACACTGAAGTTTCAGAGTAGCACTGGGTTTTCCTGCAGTTGAAATATAATCAGAATAATGGGTGGATTTATGGTTGGGAGATACAGATATACATATGGACATTGTTCCTCACCAAAGTTGGATATGGATATTGTATGGGCTGGCTTGGTGGTAGTGAGCTCCAAGATTGAATAAATCGGCATAGGTCTTGGGCCCAGTAGTGATGACTTTCTTGGGGTACTTGTACATAATTTACTAAGGGATTACACTGTCTGCGTGCAGCCGGTGGTTATCCAGTGCACACCCTAAGGGTAGTTGTTGTGTGTTAGTGTGTCCGCCGATAAATTAATATATCTGTCATAAACAAGTTCACACGCTTTTTCAGTTCATTGCGTTTTTTATGATATCAAATATGGTCATGTTAGCAGTTCTTGTGTAAAGGAAACCTAGTCCTTTTCATTTTGGATATTATTTGATAAAAACTAGTTTTGCTAGATAGGAGATGCAGTATAGAAAGGGAGGAGAGTCTGCAGAGATAAAAGTGGGAAAATAAAATAAAACTAATGATGCACTGCCAGGCAATCTCGATGAACCTGAATTGGAAACTCCTCTCCCATAGATGAAGCCAAGCCTGTAACGATGATAGAAATGAAGACCTATGCCAAAGAAGAGGAAGAGATAGATGGGTATCGTTGGAAATTCACTGGTTATTTGTTAAAGAGGACAGTAACTAGATTTTTAATGTTAACTATTCATATCAGTCACTTAATGCTAATTGCTTAGTAGATTATGGAGATATTCTCAGAAATCTCCTTAGAAATTGTTGATAGTCTGATCATTGACGTCTCTTTCATCATATAGCTGGTGGTTACTTTTCATTATATCCAGTTCGTTTTCTATTTATAAAAATCTATTTTTGTTGTAGATATGGTGGTCAATGGAGTGTAGATATGTTGAAATTTCCATTTTCGTTTTTTCCAAATAAAAGTCCTATTTCCTTTATTATAGTCCAAAGTAATGCTAATTTTGATGTGGAGTTACCAGGTTGGAGACAGGTGTTGCTGCGAGGGCAAAACCATTTGGAGTTGAGATACGCAACGTAAAATGTTTAAGATGTGGAAACTATGGCCACCAAAGTGGCGATCGGGAATGTCCCCTGAAGGACGCTATAATGCCTAATGAAGAGAATCGACTGAAAAGAGATGATCCCTTAACAACTATCTTGGATCATACGGATTCGGCTGAGGTAATGTTAACTTCTGTTGTTAGATCTGAAAATTGATTGCTTATTATCCAGATTATATCACTGTATTCTCTATGTTTTCCAAAATATAAGAGCAAAATGAGTTTTTATTTTGATTTTTTTATTTTGTTCCATAAGGTCATAAGCACTCGAGTTATCGCATTTTTTGACCCCCTTGAATATCCCCCTACCTTGAATCTCTCTATACTTGTGAACCCATCTCTCACTATGTAATCTTTGTGGGTGATTATTAAAACATTATACTTATATAATATGTAAGTTGTCTTGAGTATTTTTTAGGTTAAAAATGCTTAAAATGGAATATAAATAAAACCCACGTGGATAATCTATATATAATGAGTTATAGTATTTTTCACTGAAATGGATAAATATTCTTAATATTTAACCTTATAGCAAAATACTCTTGTATTTTGGAACAGAGGAGTATGTTCTTTCCTAAAGGCTAGTATCATTCTTCTGTTCTTTCCATATTAGCATGTCCAATTTTATTTATTATTGCTGCTAAAATAAAACAGTAGGGAACTTATCAAAAGAAAAAAGTTAGTAGGAAATGGCATTTCACATTTTCACCTCTAGTCAACAGAACTGATGTAAGACTTGAGATATGACTATACAAGTCAAAAGAAAACAAGTATGAAAGAAAGTGGAGATTATAGTGTTTTAGTTAGTTTATGTTGGAGCATGAACATATGTCAGGATCTGAGGTGATCCTGAACACAATTAGAACAGTTAATGGAGATTTCAGCTGAAATTAGGGTTAGAAACTGATACAAGTAGAAGAAGACTCTTATTTAGGGACAAAGCTCTAGCTAGGGGAGATGAAACTAGACAGAAAAGGGAGGGAAAAAACCAGAGAGACTAACTGAAAGTTCTTATAGAGAGAGAAACTAGAGAGAGAGATTGAAGGGAGCTGAGCCTCAGTGTGACTGCTTCAGTATTCAATATTATCAATCATCATGTCTATTACAACTAGTAATATCTCTATATATAGGCAACAAGCAAGGCATAAACTATCAGGAAGTGTACGGGTTGCACTTCCTTTCATACTTCTAGCAATCATGACAAGGCAAACAAATAGCATCTGTTACAATACTAGCTATTTTAGCAAGACCCTGACAACATATGATCAGCTAGTGCACAGGACATAAAAATTGCAGATAGGAAATAATGGTGAAATCTTGGCCAATTTGCATTGTTTTATTGATTTTGCTGCTGTAGTAAGCCTGGGAACATTATCAACTTTATATGCTATCGATTTTTAGTTTTTCTCAGAAGTTCATAAATTAATATTTAATGCAGTCTTATATTCCTACTACTAAGATATAATCTTTCTGCAGTTTCTTAAGCATATTTCACGTCCTTAATCTGATGTGTATTGGCTCGTCTTGCAGCCCTTGAAATGGGAGCTGAAGCAAAAGCCAGGAATGAGTCCACCTCGTGGGGGGTTCAACCCAGATGATCCAAACCAGCAGATAGTTGCCGAGGATATATTTGATGAGTATGGAGGTAAAATCTTCTTATTTTATTTTATTTATTTATTTTGAAGTTTTTTTCATAAACTTGCTACTCTCTCCAACCACATAAGATTACCATTTGTCAAAATCCTTTTTTTCAGAAAAAGAGTTGTCCTTATTTTAGGGGTAAACATGGAGTTGAAATTTATTCTAATATTTGCAAATATTTGCAAACTTTGCAAATGAAACCCTTTTTGTGGAATGGAGTGAGCATAAGTACTGTTTGGTTGCACAGATGTTTATTCTAATTCTCGTTTGTATGTATAGGATTCCTAAGTGGAGAGAATATTCCTGAATTGCTAACTAATTTCTCCTCAAGCAAGTCTAACAAGAAGTCCACTAGTAAGAGGAAGCACAAAAGGCGGTCATCACTGTATCATATTCATGACGAGGGCAAATTGACTTGTGATGATGATGGAGGAAGGAGGTCAAAGAAGGAAAAAGAAACGAAAAAGAAACGAAAATATTCTGAATCAAGTTCATCTGATGATTCTGATGTTGATAGGCAATACAGGAGCAGCCGCAGCAGCCGCAGAAAACATTATTCAAGTTCATCTGACAGTTCAGATAGCAATGAGAAACGTAGAAGAAGAAAACACCATTATCACCATAATAGCCATCACAGGCATCGCCGCCATAGGCGCCATAAGCCCTCTGATTCTTTGTCAGAAAAATGAAACTGTTTTTATCTTTTTCGTCTAGAGATCATAATGAACCTTCTTCTTGGTGACACTGTTTTTGGTGTCAAATACTTTATAGAAATCTATCATATAGCGACATTTTAACTTGATTAATCTTTTATCTTGGAATGCATAAGTTTGGCCCAAACTCCAAGTATGGGGATTGGAACATAAACATCTGGTTTCGAGGTTTCTCAAGGATCCCGCCTTTTTCGGTTTATAACAACCTTAAGAATGGTTGTTTGTGTAGAAAGCCAATGATATTTCATTTAGAAAGCATTATGTTTTATTTGCTAAGGTTTATTATTTTGCTCTCAGAGTAAGTTTGACCTACTTTTGCGGATTAATTTTTAGTTTGGGCTATTTGGTTCAATAAATAATTATGTTTTTGCAAGGTTGCCGGTTTCTCGATTTTTCGAGCCAATTTCAAAGATGCCAAAATCTTCAATTTATAGTTGCAAAATTCCAGCCATTGAAATTCTTCCAGTTTGAATTTATTTGCATCAGCTACCACCAACCGGCAAAGATCTAACATTCATATTAAAACAATGAAAGCATAGAATCTGGGCAGTGGTTGTATTATTCGTACTGTTTGTACTTTCTTGCCAGCTATTATTCTATTGGAAAGTCCTTATTGCTCAAAGACTTTGTTGTTGCAGACATTTCTTTTGCAGTAAATTTAACTACAGAAAACACTTTATAACAAGAGGGTGTACAAAAATTATAACAATACATTTATTAAATTATAAGGCAACAGAGAATTCTAATAATATTTCTATCAATCTCCCCAAATATTGTAGTGCCAAAACTGATAAGAGTAAAGAAATATACAATGATAAATTTTACATTTCAAGGAAAAAAATTCAATTAAACCGCAATAGAGGCCTTTACATTTACACAAATGAATACAATTAAATAGTAACAGTAGGCAATATACCTAAGTAACCTTTAATTCTTCATTTCTTCTTCTTTTTCTTCTTCTTCTCACTTTTTTTTTTTTTAATTTAATAATTAGCTTCCTCTTCCTGTTGTAGAGCAATAAGAAGTAAGCCATCTTTCTTCTCTCCTTCGGCATTATTATAATCTACGAGTTTCTTGATCTTGGGCCTTTTCAACCGCAGCAGCATCCATTCTTTTAAGTATATCATCGATAGCTTTTTCCATGTTGTTCACTTGTGTTTTCATTATCATTTGATTGCTCTTCATTATGAAACATCTTTGTGAAGTCTTATAATGTCACGAGCCTTGTTTTTGCATCTTTTGTTGATAATTTAAAAGAGATGTGGAGCAATCAACTGTCTTAATAGTGAGTGCAACAAGATACTTCTTCATATCTGAAGAAGTTGGAGATTCTTGAAGGGCGTCTGCAATTTGCCCTCAAAGCTGGGCTATAAAAGGAGCATAAGACTGTTGTTGGTAGCGTGCTGTTGGGAACTGTATTGTTGGGAAGCTTACAGAATTGATGATTGAGGAACATGAGACTTGTAATTCTTAGAAAGCATATTCTCAGTAGTTGTTTCTTCATTCATCCTTGTCTTCTTCAGACTCATTCCCAGACATAATGGCCTTGTCTTTGTTATAAGCTTCAATAGAAAGAGTGGAATTGCTTGCTGCAGCCGGATTGGTTTTTGTACCAGAAAGAGTTTCTGTAGCAGGATTAGCAGAATATGTTGCAGGAGTTGTTGTTAGTGCAGTTGCCAAATATTTAAGGTTCAGCAGCAATGGGAACAGTGTCATATATAGGAACATCAGTTGGGACAACAAATTTATCACCTGTAGCAGGCTGAATATGAAGCTTAGGGACAAACTGTTCAGCAAGAAGGGTCTCCATATCAACTGCTCAAGTTGTAGCCACAGTCTCTTATAGTTGCTTGATGAGCTTGTAGGCTAGGTAATGAAAGAATTTGTTTAGGAAGTTCTCTATAATGTCAGCAGGCATGATATACAGCAACAAATCTTCATTCAGTATGTCATCTTCTACTTGTTCTAGTAAACTATCTACTGCAGGATCAATTATTTGACCAGCAACAACAGCTAGGTCTTCATCAGTAGGTATAGTAGTAGATTCATCAATCTCCATAGGATCTTCAAGTGGAATGATGGCAGTAAAAGTAGAAGGGTATTCAATTGCAGCAATCTCAGCCACTCTTTCTTGTATAAACTTGAAGCAATAGAAAATGACAACAAAGAATGATATGACCTGATTTACAACAAGGACCCACAATCCATTAGGGTTTAATGTCCTCCAGGTGTTGTAGCCAAGTAGGTCAAGTAGGGGCCTGACTCTATAATGAATAATGTGAAAGAGTCCTAGAATGTGCTTGTCTTCAACCACTTGAGTTTGCATTCCTATTAGCTGGATAGGGATGGTCAAATGAGACATGCTTCAAGACCTTCTTCGGGATCTTAGCTTGTCGTTTTTCAGGGGATAACTTCCTCCATTGCTGCCTGAACAACCATTGTCCAACCTATACAAGCATATCATAAAATGAAGTTAAAGTAGAGGGAATGGGTGGATACACCAAGGAGGCCTCTGGGAGGGCCTCATTTGAAATGATAGTTAATGGTGTAGTATTTTATACCACAAATGTCCAGCGTAGCAACAATCAAAAGATTCTTTGCTGTTGACTTAAGTTCAGCAGCGGCATCTAAGGTTTGACGCCTCCAATTTTCTACTACCGAATCCACATGGAAACCGGGTCGTCAGATGGATCTCACATACGAATAAATATACACACAGCAGAAGCATAAGCTTTAATTAAATAATAAAGGTCTTACAATAACTGGGTTTAAGTACGAACAGAAGTTGTACAAATATTCGATTACACACTCAAGTTAGAAAAATCCGGGAAACATCCTAGTAGTATTCTACCTTACTCTTTCCCTTCGAGGATTCACCTCGCTCGATTGATTCTGGAAAGTTTATAAACATAGCAAGAATGAGCGAAGTATGCTTAGCAAGAAATTATATTATTTTGAATAAAATGATCCTTCCAGTCAAAAATATAAAACAATGTAGTTTTGAATAGTTAAAACTTAACATTTTGAATTCACAAGTTTAATATGAATTCCATCAAGACATGCATGATATACGAGTAAAAGTAATATCACGTCATTTAACATTTAGCAGTATAAATAATTGAACACTAATTGTGTGTCATTTATGCCCAACACTTTATCAAATAGTCATCCTCGACACAAAGTCAAGTTTAACAACTTGTGCCCGTATACGACACAGCTACAAGAATTAATCATGTAGGGTCCTGGCACACTGGTCTTTAGCTATGTTCAATATTTGATTTCAAATTATCATGAATACGATAAACACTTCATCATGGCATGTTTATACATGGTACATATGCATAACCATTTTAAACAAGTTCAAGAATTTAACTTGAAATAATAAATATTGTACGACAGTTAAATTTGTACAATCATGGCAAATACATATAATGAAATTTAAATCATACATATTAAAAGCTGAATAAGTTGCATGCATAAGTAAACAAAAACTTACACATAATGTGGAGAGTAATAATTTGCCTTAGCAAAGCTTCCTAAATTTTCCACGTGACACATTTTGCGATCGCAGGTTTTCTTTGTCCTCTCTCGTACGTTCCTATAATAATAACGGTCTATCATTAGTATCGTCGTTTTAAAATATGTCGCTCACTCTTAAAATATTCCTAAGCATCTTGGAGTTTTCCTAATTTAAAAATGACATGAACGCACACAAAATTTCAAAGGGCAAATTTGTCATTAATTGATAGGTTGTCGTTTGATTCATTCCATCCAATTTATTCCTCTTATTTATCCTGGGGTATTCTTAATCCTAAAATACTTCATCGGATCCTTGTTCGGATATAAAATGAATATAACATTCGTATAAAAATATACGATGTTTTAAAATAGTAAATAAGACGTGTAATCACATCGTAATGATATTCAAATCATTTAAAAAAAATAATTAAAATAATATTCCTTCAATACTTCTAATTTATTGTCTAAATAAAATATAATTTAATTAAATACAACATTTTTCTATTTTAAGAAAATTAAATTTCCAAGTTAAAATAAATTTAACATGTTCCTTATTAATTTTTTCGACTCAATAGCATTGTCGTAAATAAGGGTAATTGGCAATTTTGTAAATACTACTGTAGTGGCATTTTTGTAAATAACAATGCAGTGGCATATCTGTAAATACAATGCAGTGGCATTTATGTAAATACACTACAGTGGTATTTTTGTAAATACACAGCAGTGGCATTTTTGTAAATACAAAGCAGTGGCTTTTTTGTAAATACACCCTAAGGGTAGTTTGGTAATTTGCTGCAGATGAGTATTTTGGTAAATATGTCATCAGGGGTATTTTAGTAATTTCACCCTTTTGAAAATAATAATAATAATAATAATAATAATAATAATAATAATAATAATAATAATAATAATAATAATGGTAATAATAATAATAGTATTATTGAAATTAATAATAATATTAAAATTAATAATTATAAGTATAATAATACTAATAATAATATTATTAATAATAAAAACTTATGATATTAATACCTATATCATAATAGTAATAATACAGTATAAATAATACTAATATTAATAGCAACAACAAACAACAACAACAATAATAATAATTATAATAATAATAATTAAATAAACTAATATTGAAATAGTTGATCAAGTCAACCATTGAGTGGTTGACTGGTCAACCCATCTTCTTCGTCTTCGGCCACCTAACCGACAGTTTGGTTGGCCAGCTGGCACGATAGTGGCCGGTAGTGGGCTGTGGCCACACACACACACACACACGGGGGATCGACATGGTTTTTATATTTTTGTGAGTGGAATTCCATTTTAGGCCCGATTCCACGATCTCCGTCTCAAATCAAGCTCAAAATAAGGGGGAGTGTCGTCTTCTTTGGTCACGACTTGACAGTCATGGTCGGCGGTGACATCTCTGGCCGAAAGTCAAAAATCCCATTGTTGAACACAAAATCCCATTTTTAAATAATAGGGATGATTATTACACTTCAAGGAATCACTCTAAACACTTCAATCGATCCGAGAGACACTGCATAACACGGATTGATCGATTCTTATCAAGATCCCTTAAGGTTCTGAAAATCGACTCAATCTGAGTCCATAGGTGCTCAGATTTGTCAATTCAAAGTGCTAATTGACTCTAATGGACCCCTAGATGCTTTCTAAACTATCAATTGAAGCTAAACAACAACAAAATTGAACCTTTGGATTTTTGCATACCTCGGTCAAGAACAAAAATAATTTGCAGGGTGTTTGGCTTATGGGATGAACTAGGGTTAGGTTGTATGCATTTTAAATACCATTTACAACGTCTAACAACTTAGACCGAAGCAAGAAAGGGATTGATAACTGATTTGGAAAATTTTAGAAACTGCAGCAAAGTTGGGGGAAAAACGAAAATAGGGAAAAAGAAAAGGGGGAAAAAAGAAAAAAGAAAAAGAAAGATGGGACAAGAGGAAATAGATAAAATCTGACAGCCGACGTGGCAGTGGGCCCCACCTGGTCAACATGGTTGAACAACTCAAAATTCAAATTGTTATTTTGCCTCGATTCGCGATCCGATTAATTAATTAAATAATTAATTAAAAATGTCAAAAATCAAAAATACAATATTATACTTTATTCCTATGTTTTGGCACGTTGCGATTCCAACGGCGCTGTCTGTTTTTCCAAATGACGCTTCGTCATCCCCGGACTAGGTCAAACCGTAAATCCAACGGCGTTTCGATTCACTATTTTTCCGAGCTTATTCCAGATCTTTGATTGTTTTATGATTTTGAACACTTTTTGACTTTTTGGTCAAAATGCCCCTGAGCATAACTTTTATGAAAAATGACCAAATTCCACTTGGTCATATCTTTTGTTAAAATGACTAAAATGCCCTTGAGCATTACTTTTGTCAAAATAACCAAAATGCCCTTGAGCATAACATTTTTATTTTAATTCAATTTTCTATAATATAACTATGCAGAAAATGATTTTCATTAATAGAAATAAATTTTTATTCCAATAAACGTTCGTTCACTGAATTATTAAACTACTGAAAATTTTAAAGTTTAGCACGTGCTTTTATTTTATTTTATTTTTTTAAAGGATTACACTTTAAATATTATGTCCTTTTCTTGTGGATAGTTGTATATCATTTTAGTTTATACAATTGATACTGTTCATATTTCATTTAAGGAAGATGAGACCCATTTACTATTCATGGAGAATTACATGGAAACTTATGTTATGTTTGTCTGTCATTCCTTGCGGAAAATGAATGAAATAAAATTTTATATTGAAATTGAGTTGTGGTTGAAATGAAATGATTAACTGCTGTTCTTTTTGATGGCCTAAATATTAGTTTTAGTTGAGCTAAAATGCTCATGGGATGAATAATTATGCTCAGGGTGTTAAAGGAATGCTTAAAAAGTGATTGGAAGGGAATAAAGTTGTTTCTCATACATGTAGGATTTTGAAAACATGAAATTGTCAACCATGTTCTAAAAATCATATAAAATAATTTACGTCTCCATTGCCTCTGAAATTTTTATAGAACATAGTTAGATAGGTCTAGTTTATATCTACAAAGCTTCATCTTCATCGGAGGTCGTCTGGTATTTTCACAAATTACCAGAATTTGACTGCATAAACTTTTTGAAAAATAGAGGAATTCTGAAAAAAAAAAATTGGATTTCAGTCAAGTTCCAAAAATTATTGAAAATAAAGTATTGGTGAAAAATTCATAATAAATTTACAAGGCGTACCTAGATAGGTCTAGTTTATATCGTCCAAAAATTAGCTTGTTTTGAGATTGCTTAGTATTTTATTAAATTGTTCAAAGTGCATCGTATATAGAGATGCACAAAAAGCCTGAGGATCGATGTCTACACCGTAACTGGCCTGGTCAAAGCCCGGATAGGTTAGGACTGGGCCAGGCTTTCAAAAGACCAAAAAGGCTCAACAGGCCACCATATTAGGAGAAAGACCGGCTTGGTTCAGGCCAATCTTTGGACCGGTCCTAGTTAAAGATCGGCCTAGGCCCAGGCCAGTCCTAAAAGCCCTATGAAAAGCCTGCATAAATTACTAAGTATTATAAAAAATTACTCTCTTTGTTTTCAATACTCTTTTTAAAAATTACTAAGTATTATAAAAAATAAGTTTGTAACTATATAAATTACTAACTACCTAAAGTAAATAACTATGTAAAATAGTTAACTATATAAAATAACTATATAACTA
>JAUMHB010026601.1:6313-23545 GCA_032359685.1 Pittosporum tobira
TAAAAAATAAAATCTAATATCCTCATCTTATATCTCAATTGCTGTTATCTAAAACTTTCGTCGAATTTAAAATTTTAACTTTATTTTTTATCTCAATTTCTTTTATCCTTACAATTATTTTTCATTTTAACTTCTTAGATGGTTATATTTTCTCAATCCATGATGTCCTCAAGATAAAAATTAATAGTAATAAATTAACGAGAAACCAACAAAAACTAAATTTCTACAAGTGCAACTCTTACCATTTAATTTTACTTTTCTTTATTAATTACCGATAATAATAAAAAAAAAATTACACACATATTATATGTGTCAGGTAAACTAGTTTCGTTAATGTAAGTTAAGACATTACTAACACAACACAAATGGTGCCTCGCTTCTCATACTGATTCATCAAATTACACTAATTCTTTTATTAAAATCAAAATTAAAAACATTATATTTTCGTAAATAAATTTATTCTTCCTCATCATACATATTACATAACTATATATAACTAATTTACTACTTGTATAAAATCAAAAAAAATATTATTTTGACAAAAAACTATACTAATTTCACGAAATATCTCGCTATCTAATAGCGATTTTATTCTATATTTTGAAATTAAATGATAAAACATCTTACAAAATTAACATATTTTCTTGTTATACAAAAAAAAAAAGATTATAAACAAATCATATCCCTAAGCGTAATTGTGAAGCTCACAGTTAACTAGTAAACATGGTACTACATACAGAGTTCAAATTTATTATCCGATTTGATATCTCAATTCAATTCAATAATTATATTTTATAAAAATATATATAATTATTTTTTATAATTAATAAAATAAAATAAAATATAATTATTAAATATAATTTAAAATAAAATAACATTTGAGACAATAAAATTAGTTTCAATACAAAGCACCTCCAACTATGTTACTAATTTACTTTCACGAGTCATGAGACTCGGGACATTATTGTAACTTTGTAAGTCGAGACCGAAAAGACATATTAGCCCTTCTCCAAAGACGGAACGTCTGAAATCATCTGCCAGTGGCATCTCTCCCTCGCAGTCCACAGAAGAGAGGTAGATTTTGCAATGGATCGAGTTCAGCTTCTACTGATAGGGTTACCTCTCTTCCTCTTCTGCTCGGACATCGTAAACCTCTTCGCGCCACCGCCACCGTCACCTCCCAAAGCCGTCCAACCCCATCACAACCACCACCACCAATCGCAACCAATAATCCCAGAAACTCTACGATTCCCTACCCAGGTAACTTCCCCTAACTAATTCTTATCTTCATTCTTTACCCTTTTAAACAAATTCCGATAATGAAAGTTTCTAACTTTATTAATCTCATGTTTAAAGCAGAAAGCTAGTAGTGGCATTGGAGGTATCGGCATAGGCAATACGGTCAACATTGACTTCTGCTCTTCTTGTTCTTACAGGTAGCTTTATACGCATATTTTTTTGTGTGATATAAATGGATACGTACTACTGATTTGTGTGGGACTGTTCTATAATCCCTCCTTTCCAAGATTAGAAATTGTTATTCCTAGTAGGTCCATCCCAAAATTTGAGATACATTTATGATTTTAGATAAATATGTCATTACTATATTCTAGGTGGTAGATGGAGTACTATTATGTTATTACTAATATGTTTTCTAGCTAATGTAGGGATATGTTTGTAAAAGTATGTTCTCCTTGAAAGTCATCCATTTTAGAAATATATCTCTAATTTTGGAGTGAAGGGAATATTGGGTTTTATACACATAGACTATTCTTAGAGTCTTTACTTTCAATTTTAAAAGTGATAGATTTCTTTGGACATGAATTAGGGACTTTTTGAAGCTTTCATGTCAAACTAACTCTTTCTTTATCTGTCCCATTTCATGTTGAAAGAGTTATTGAGTTTATAACTTCAATAACAGACTTGGACATAATAATCTGACATTGTTTTCTCAGTATGAAACTATAAACTTTCTGACTTCAGAGAAGTTACTGGAAAATAGAATGCCTTAAGTTTGTGGCTCACAAACTTAAAATCAGCAAAAGAAAGGTCAGATAAGACTCTAATTTTGGAGGGAGCAAGTTCTTCTTATTAAATTAGTTGTGATTATGAAAAAGCGAGAATGTAGAGAAAAAGAGGTTGCTTAGCTGGTAGGACCAGCAATAGTCTAGATTTGGTTTAACTATTGTTGTTGACACTTGTGCATTTTAGCAATTACTCCAATTTTAGTTCAAGTTGTTCTTAATTCTTTTGTAAATAAACTTTGTATATCATTTTACATTCGTCCTGTTCTATTGCTTTTCATTTAAGGGAAAGGAGCAGGAATCTCAGCTGCTTGTAGCTTTATTTATGCATTTAGGGTTTGGATTTCTGTCAGAGGAAGGCTGTAATACGTAGTATATGCTGTTTGTAGATTCAATTTTTATGTTGATTGTGGTTTATGACAGAGGCAACGCAGAGACAATGAAGAATATGTTGGAATTTTCATTTCCTGGAATTAATGTTGTTCTTGCTAACTACCCCCCTCCACTTCCAAAACGCTTGTTGAGCAAAGTGGTACCCATTGCTCAATTTGGAATAATTGGTATCGTAATGGCTGGAGAGCAAATTTTCCCAAGGCTGGGATACGCAGCTCCACCTCCTTGGTACTACTCACTGCGTGCAAATAGATTTGGAACGATTTCAACCACATGGCTTCTTGGAAATTTCCTTCAATCCTACCTTCAAAATAGTGGGGCTTTTGAAGTCTCTATTAACGGTGAACTGGTACGCTGCTCTTCTCTAACTTATGGATTTTGTTGGCTTTAAATCATCAAAATGTTAAAAAGAAATAACTAGAACAAGCTTATGCCAGTTGTAAGCTAAACAAGCTCGAACTTGGGTCTATTCCTTATTTGCCATGTATCCAAGACCAAACTGTTTATGCCCATTATGTTCACCTAGGTTTGCTTCAAGTGAATGCCTCTCTTCCTTATAATTCTTTTTATGCTTCCTAATGATCAAAATAAAATCTTTTTATGCTTCTTAGCTTGCTCAATCAATTATGTACCTAATACTTATGTTTTCTGAAATCACAACGTAAACCAAATGTTCATCATATTTTTACCTCTTTTAGCCTTTCTTTCTTGTATTGTTTATCCATATTTGGCTTATATCCCCGAGGCCCCATCTCTTGTTCAGTCACATGCTTTAATCTCTGGTAAGTTGTTAATAATATTATATTCTTGTATGGTATCTGCTGTGGTCAACAGTAATTTTGAATGATATTCAGTGTAGGAATCTGTTACAGAGTTTAATGTTCATTTGAGATATCCATGTCCATAAACTTTTACAAAACCTTTTAGAGCAACGAAGCGTCATGCTTTACTGTCTTGTTTAGTTACTGATGATACATGCTATAGTCTGGTCCTGGAGGATTCCTGAAATATTCTCCGATAATTTTGTTATACTTTATTTTAGTTTATTTATTTTGGCCTAAACGGCTAAACTAACTTTTTCTATCTTCTTCATCAATTACAATGTAGATTTTCTCGAAGCTGAAGCAGCAGAGGTTTCCTGGTGAGATTGAGTTGAAGAATCTCATAGCCAAAAGGATCACTGGTTCGAGCGTTCTAGATAATGACCTTGGTGGAGCGGTCTGGTGATAGCGTGCTTCTTCTACGTGGAAATGGAGTACGCAGTGGGCAGTCGTACATGTTAATGAAGGGGTTCTTATGCCTCCTAATATTTAAAAAAAAAAAAAGATTTATATGTATGAAACTCATTGTTCTCAGTAGTTAGAAGCTTTTTAGTGTAATAAGATACTTTTCCCCCTTACTCTAATGATAATCCTTGTGTTTAATTTATATCTATTTTGATTTTTGAAGTAAATTTACGGAAATTTAAAATTTTAAAATATTAGGAGGCATAAAAAGTGAGTCCATCTTTTAGTTTTACTCATGAGGCGCAACACTGCAATATGTGTTGGTTGTACATAGAAGTATATAACACTCTTAATAAAATTAAATGAGCTATATCAATTTTAGAATTTTATAAAATAATTTTGAAAATTAAAACGAGGTAATACTCTTAGAACAGAAAGAGTACTAGATTTTGAGACTGTATTTGGCTCGCTCTTTGCTTTTGCCCTCGCCCTCGGTTGCAACAAAAGTAATTAAAGAAGCTTAATTTAATCTAGACAAAATTTATTGTTAATTTCAAAAGTAAAATTATTAAATAAGTAGGCTCTCACATTCGTGTGAGAGTTTGTGAAATAAAAGAATTTATGTAGCTTGTGAGACAAAAAAATTACTTGTAAAATTAATTATACCCTTGTTTGTCACTGCTTATTTATGTTAGAGAATATAATATTAATTATACTTTAAATATTATAATTATTATAAATATTATAATATAATATAATATTAATTATATAAATATAATTAATATAATTAATATTTTATTCTCATGATGTAATCTCTGGTAAGTTGTTAATAATATTATTGTATGGTATGTGCTCTGATCAAAGGTTATTTTGAATGAAATCTCTTAAGGTAGACGTAGTCCTTACCAAGATTAGAGATAATTTTGAGTTTTTATGAAATTAGATTTGTGAAAATTTAAAATTCTAATTATGATATAATTTTTTTAAAATTTTCAAAATTTTAAAATTTGTATGTGGTAGTATTTTATATGCAGTACTTTATAACTTTGACTTTGAAATTAATCAAAATAAAATAAATTTATTTCAAATTTGAGTTTTAAAATTAAAATAATTTTTTTCTATTTTCACACATACGATCCATATTTTATGTCATGTTATATATTATAATTGGTTAAAAGGCAGAGTATGTGTGTACTTTGTTTTAAAAAATGTGTAGAAATAGTGTTTCCCTATTTATGTTTTGGATATTTATGCTTGGAACACTTGTTCATAGCATCGACCTATTTGTTTCTGATTATTGAAATTGATTATAATTTATTTTTACAAATTAACCACCTTAAAATTGGCTATTTTTATTAATTTAAAAAAAATTATAGGTTAAGTGTAACTCATATTGTTAACTTATTTTGTAAAATTGATTAATATGTTTTTTTTTCATCTTATAGTTTATTTTAGTTAATAAATAAATTTTAAGCCGTCATGAAATAAGCTGTGTCGATCATGTAAATTAATTGGCCTTGTTTGTTTCAGCTTATTAAAACTGATTATAACTTATTTTCAAGAATCAACTATTTTAAAATTAGTTATTTTTATTAATTTTAAAAAAAAGTATATGTTAAGTATAACATATACTGTCAACTTATTTGAAAAAAAATAATCAATAGGTATTTTTTTTCCAACTTATAACTTATTCTATTTATAAAATAAATTTTAAATTATTTTGAAATAAACTGTACAAAACATGCTCATAATCAAGAAAGTTCAATAACATGATATGTAATTTACTTATAAAAGTTGGGGGCTTGACTGATCATAGACCATACTTGGGTTAATTTTACGTTTATGCCCCCGGATCTACGACCAAGCAATCTTTTGGTTCAATTTGAGTACCTACATCGCAAACAAAAAATATTGTAAGAAAACGACAGAAACATTGTAAGAATTAAACATCAAACGACAAAAAGAATTATTTGTTTCTTACAAAATCGAAACTAGAGACTCCAATACTACCATCCCTCATCTCTCATACTCAGTGTTTCTTCCCCATTCCACATGGAGGATTACAATAATGCTTTACATCCGTTTTATAAAAAATATAATATTTTTAATTTCTACATATAAAAAATATTCATTTTACTTTGATATAATTATTTAAATTGTCTTTATTATTATTATGTGTTTGAATCATGGGGATTGTATCTGAGGGGGGTGAACGGATATACTACCTCCGTTATGAATTAACTGACGTTTTGAGGTTATACACGATTTTTTTAAAAATATATATTTATTTCTCTGACAATTGAACTGATATTACTATGAAATACTAAAATTATCCTCGCATGGTTAGTCCTACTCGTAGCCAGTTTTTCATGCTTATCATCAATTTTCTAAAAATCAGTAAGCGGATTTTGAATAGTTGAGAAAGAATATAGCGTCTAAATAGACTTAATCGGATACTAATCGCACATAGACATAAATTAATCGATCTTAGACGCTCAATTTTTTTAAACAATAAAGAATATTCTATAATTAATTTAAAAATTAATCAAAATTAGATTGAAATTTTTAAAACAGTGCTTATCATTAATGCTTTCTCTCACCGTGTTAGTATCTTACGTGGCCCAAGCAAAAGTCAAAATTTCTGCAAATTTCTCTCTTATCTTTATTAACTTTTGGGCACATATTTTAATTAAAATATGTAGTATATGTACAAAGAAGAAATTTTTTTATATAAATAATTAAATTTTTTGTAATTTAAAATTTTTTCTTTAATCAATTTTTTTTTTTTAAATTGCATATTTTAAATGTTTTAGTTATTTTTTGAAAACGGAAAGAGTAATAATTATCATTTATTATAAAATATATTTAAAAAATTACTAAATAAATAAATTTTAGACTATCAATAATATGATAAAAAGGAAGCAATTCCTGAAATTTTTAAATAAACAAAGAATTGAGACACATTAGATAGAGGGGAAAATTCATATAAATCAAAAAGAAGTAATAAAACAAGAATTGTTTAATAAAATATAAAAGAAAAATTCATAAAATGAGAATGAGTAAATGATTAAGATGAAACAGGAGAGAGAAGGAGCACAAAGAGAGATAGGGAAAAGTACACGGTTCTTAGAAAATCTTGAAAATAAATTGCATTAAATGAAACATGCAGTAAATATAGGGGTAATTTTGTAATAATTATCTTCTTCAAATTTGTCAAAGACATCATTTTAAACAAAATCTAGCCCCTAAAATGTCTGTTAATTCGGAAAGGCGGGAGTAATATTTACCATTTTATGATGGATGTAAGAAGATATGAAAGTGTATTTACTGAACCCACCTTAATTTATAGTCAAAAGTTTTGTCAGGATGCAGTTTAGACCATTTAATTGACAAACACTAGCACAGAGCACTTCTAAGACCTTTACAATTCAGGTTTCAATTCTTTGTTGGTGTCATCGATCATAATCTGAATCTTGAGGTTGTTGTAAACTCTGAATTTATTTAAAGAACTATACCCCAAAATAATACTTTCCACATTTCAAAATAATAATAATTTCAGATCCAAATACACAGATTAATCATTTGCTAAGAAAAAATCAATAGAAATGCATGATACTCAACTAGAGATCACTAAGCAAAAGAGCCATGCATCAGTGGTATCCAACCCCCCTCTTATAACTAAGAGGTATGGCGTTCGAGCCTCGGCAGTATCAATGGCTGCTTTGAAAATGCTGGGAGTGTAGCTTCAACTTGCCTCCTAGTGGTTTTCTCGTGCTTAAAAAAATGCCGAACTATGAAATCCGTTGATAATCAACCGTAAATCCATTTTCATACCTCTACTAATCACTTCTATATGAGAATTATATCGAGTTCGGTGAATATTACAGAACACTTTTCAAATATGCCACCACTTTCTGCGTGATTCCATTACCTTCACGAGCTCATTTGCCAATGATGCAAAGTCTTCTGCTCCATTCTGCAGTTCTTCAGTTCGTCTGCTAATTCTCTGACACAAGAAATGCAGGATACTCAACTAGAGATCACTAAGCAATGCAAATAGATATAGTAAGAGACTCAAGAGACGGATAAGTAATACTTCCTCCATTCCAAAATTAGAGATGGTTATTATATTTTGGTACGTTCCAAATTAGAGAGAGGCTTCTATTTTAGTAACCATAAAACACCATGATATTCCTAATTTATTGTTTTATTATACATACAGATGCCATTCTACACGATTTCTAAACAAATTGTTCTAAAGATATTTTCCTTTATTCAAAATTTGTAATCAAACATCTGTTTATGAAAACCTTTGCTTTTTTAAGGAATCCCTAATATTGGAACTGAGGGAGTATGTTGTCAGAATGATTAATTAATACTCTATCCGTTACGCAATTTATGTTTTTGTTTCACAAGAAGAGTCCTATCCTTATCGATGATAAATTGTAAGATGACACAACATCCAAAGTGTCTCCTTGCAATCACATTATCATAACATCATCAATAAACTATACTCTCATTATGTTGGGGATAATCATGGAACAAAAATACGTCGCTAATACTTGGTAAAAATTTTGAATGTTACACTTTTTCGACTGTATATGATTAGGGAGAAGAGGAAGAAAATTATATCTTACCTCCAGATTTTCCTGGCGTTCTATTAGCTTGTTTCTTGCTTCTCCAGCCACTGAAGATGCGTCCTGTAAACAGGTCAAATAGTACAATCATTAATTACGGATACTTGAAGGACCAGGTTTCGTCAATTTTTTATTTTTCTTGAGAAAAGAAGAGAGCTTGGGGAGGGAATTATGAAGTTACCCCAGCAGCCTTTCTATACGTAGCTATAATTTCTTCACGCGTTCTAATTCTGGGCTTTGCATCAGTAACCTCGCCATCCAATAATTGTTCTCTTTCAGTTCCCTTCTCTGCACCATAAAGTATATGTCATTAACCTGTGTATATATTTCCACAAGACATACTCCCTCGCCAAAATTAGAGATACTCAATAATTTTTTTAGTCAATTAGCGAATCCTAAGATTTGAAAACAATACCGATTTATTTGATTTGAGTACAAGTATAACTATTGTAAACTACATTAGAAGTACTACTAACTACTAATTGCTATATTTGTTGCTTCCAATACTTAAAGGAATCATATCAATTTTGAATCTTAGGATTTCGAAAATTGACTAAAAAAGTCAAAAAGAATCTCTAATTTTGGAATGGAGGGAGTATCAGTGTTGGACTGCAAGTCTTGTGAACCTCTCTTACTTTTTTGTACTTTATGGGCTGAAGTAGATGCCACATGCTCAGGTTCATCAATTTGAATGTCATCTGCATATGCACAAGATTAAAAATAGGAGATGACAAACGCCGAAGGAAGTAATAATAGAGATGGGCAGAACCTATGTCAAGTTCGATAACTGGTTCCTTAGCATCTGTAGTGGTTGCAACATTGTCTGGAAACGGGTCCCTCAAAAAGATGGCCTCTAGTTGATTAAAATTTGATTTAGAATTGGCAGCAAGACCAAGGGTATTGTTCGCCTTTCCCCCATTAAACCCCTTTATAATCCCACCTAAAATTCCTGGTGCATTACCCTGTAGCTCCAAAAATAAGCAAACATAAGCAATCCCAAAATCTCTCTGTCCCACATAAAAGTCAAAACGAGCACCAAGAAAAAAAAATGAAAAAAAAAATAAACTGGACCTTTTTTTTCTTGTGATCCAATGAGAAGCTAAAGGCCACCTCTGCTGCAGCTGCAAGCACTTTATCATGAAGACAAGGAAAAGATTCTGGAATCCTGGAGCAACCAATAAAATCCTTATTTATGTTTTATTTTTAAAAACAAAATCAGAATAATCTTTATTTAAGTGATATTAATAACGTCGCTATCTTCTACCTTGCATATATGTTTTGTCAAAAGAAATTGTAGTGAAGATGTAAGAAGGTACCCAAAGTTATTTTCACTTGTCAACAGAGAGATGAAAGCAACTTCATACCCATTTGCCTGAAAAGAAACTCAAAATTAGGAGGATCATAACAAAGAATCATCATGGATACAAGACATGCAGACTATAAAATTTAAGGGGCCGACATATGGTTTAGGCTTAATTTTATGGCTATATGAACGAATAACTAACTTGAAATAATATAAACCAACATCCTTATGAATATAAACAATAGTACCAGAAAAATCTGCCCATTTTCTGTACAACTGATTGTCCTCTCCATGTTTGCCTTGTAATTCCACCTTAAGATTGACATTAAGGAGGTCTCATTCACCAATTCCAAGTCCTGCAAAGATCTGCACAAACACAGGGAGTAATATATATTTGGGGAAAAGGGAGTTACATTGCCCTGGGGTGTGTGGGTGTGTGTGTATAGAGAGAGCAGTTACGAATTTCACCTTATTTCCAGTTCTCCAGTCTGATAGAGTAACACTACTCCACATGTTCTCTCATATTGCTTCAAAATTGTAGTCCAACAACATGATTTTTTTGCTAATTTCACTTTACAAACAGGTTTATTGTCCCCCTGATAAGACAGGCCCCATTTGAGATTTACCACAAGCACAAATTATGAAGTAAAACAATAAATAATGATCAGGAAACAAAATCACCTGAACAACAGATTTTGTATGGTATAAAAGTAAGGCGTCCTTGCAACAAACTAAAACAACTGGATCTTCTAAACTTTTTCCCCACTTATTTTCATTCTCAAGGTGATCAATTCGACTAGAATCAGTTTCTTGAGAAAGTTCATTGCCTGCTGCAGCATTATTTCCATCTAGACAGTAAAAGGTTCTTTTAGAAAATTTAAGTGAATCCAACCAAAAAGACAAAATAAAATGCACCAGTCCTCCCCAGATAAAACTCATACTTGCCTATTACGTACATGGAAATCACGATTGATTCCTTTAAGTGCATTGGCCTAGAGCAGATCACGCTACCCTTGCCACTATCAATAACATGTATCTTAGCATCTTTGGTCAATATGAATAGTGCTTCTTCCACAGAATTATCTGGATTTTTTGTTTCTGAGAGTTTTGGGCTTTTAATTTGACCATCAGTTCGTGGACAAGCTTTCCAAGTAATTGTGAGGACCGGAGAGCTTGGGTCGGACAGACTGTCGTTTAAGAATGAGACTGATAATGTAATTATATCAACCACAGCAACCTGAAATTTATCCGATTATACTAATTAAAAAAAGAGATAAAATATAGATCTGATTATCTCAGCAAAACAAAATATAGAGTGGTTAATTGTTAGTACACTTACACGACCACATTCATATCCCACGGCAAGCTTGGCTCCATTGCTTGCAAATTGAAGTGCTTCAACATTAGATTTGAGAAGGTCAAAAACAGCTCTACAATTAAGTCCTTGTCCTTGAGATAAATTATGAGCTGAAACCCAAAGTAATAAAGTTACTGAAAGAATAAATGGATAGTTGCACATTTAAATGGATAGCTGCACATTTAGAGAAGAGTAATTATTAAATTACCTTCACACTTTGTTTCTGTAACAATGTGAAATCTCGTCTCGTTAAAACTGCCATTGATGTTATAAAGACGAACCTACATAAGTTCACAACAAAATTACGAAAATATGACACATATACCCTCAGTCTGTTAAAGTGTTAATAAGAAAGAAATATATCTTACCAGACCAGATTTGTCTCCAACAGCTAAACGTGAAGTCAGAGAGCAGAAGCCCAGTTTTGATACTGATGCACAGAAGCCAGACAATTCTATACCTTTAACCTGCCAATCATTTGAGATATTTACAAACTTGCTACTTCATAATGGAAAACAAATTAATGGAATCTCGACAATTCTAACCCCGCCTTGTAAAACGCAAAGAAGAGACAAGACTGGATAACTGGCGTCCCACATACGAACAGATCCATCTTCATAACCTGCTACATAAACTCTCGCAACCCTCTTATCCTCGGCACAAGACAATTGGTTGACTATGCCTCCAGTCATGAGCCACTTAGTACCCTCAGACAAGTTTTGTGTTGACCCATGTTTTAAGCGTGCGGATATCTAATTAAACACAAAATTTCAGATTCACGATAAACTAGAATAAAATATCTCACGCATAAGTGGAAATTATTACCTCGAAGAGAGTCCTTGATGAGTTTCCAGATGTGGATAATGAAACAAGCTTCGACACTGTCATATTTGGATCAACTGTAGGTATTACCACAGCATATTCAACAGAAGATATGGATATTTTTTTCTCGTGGTGAGATGTTAAGGCGATCAAATTATCACGATCGTAAAAATTGAGCCGTCCAGGGCTAGTTAACACAAATAGAGCAGAGTTATGGTTATTTAGAAATTCCCCTGCACTTGGTAACAAAATCATGTCTGCAAAGGAGCCGCCAAGTTGGAGGTCTGCACGACCCACGCATCTTAAAGTCTCCATCCCAGGAGACCACTCAAGACTCACAACCTGTAAAACGGTTTTTCAAAATTACCATTTTAACCCTTATGCTGAAATCTTATCTGAGTACAATTAGAAGGTGTAAAATTACTAAATACCCACTGTTAAAACTTCATCAGACCCTATCTCAGAGCCGCCATAGATGAAGAGTTTCCCATCACCATCATTTTGAGGTTTATTGTTTGAAGACCAGTGCAACGTGATAACGGGTAGTCTTTTCTCTGCAGGAGATAGTTGTACTTTCACAACATTATTACTAGATGGTAGTCCAGCATGGCCTTTACTAGAAGTAGAAATTGATGTTTTCCAAAATAATATATCTCCGTCTATGTATCCAACAGCAAGAATGGACCCGTCAAAAGATGCCCAACAAAGAGCGCTTATCTCTTTCTCTTCCATATGCTGCCCAGCTGTATCATCAGGAAGATTACTATTTACAGTTTTATCCTTCAAGTCAAGAACCTTATCACCTCTGACAGTAACAACTTGAGCTTCAATAACGTCCCATAGAATAATTAACCCGCTACCGTATGCGATCAGAACTCTGCAAAAGGATCATACTTTCAAAGTTTCTTGTCAAGATCTGAGGGCATAAATTATTGAAAATGGTTATGCATGTTCTTTTGAGTTTCCCAATAAGACCAAACAAATTAACGAGTCCATGGCCCACATGTTTCAAATTACAAAAGGCAACCACACAGAAATTCTTTTATCTTACCTATTCCCGGAAGAACTAGGTTGGGGAAGAACTCCAACAATGGTTTGATGATCAAGAAATGAAGAGTCAGCTACTTCTGCAAAATAACAGAGAAAATGGGATTAGATATTAAGAAAATTATGCCCATTGAACAAAACATTAGGGAATTACGGATCAGATTATAATAACTAAACACAATAGTATGTGCTTATTTGCTTTCAGAAAATACTTTTACAAGCACATAATGCACCATACCTTTCCTTTTTTCAAAGCACACTTGCAGGAAAAGCGGGAGAAAAAAAAATTCTAGGTCTAAGACAACTAAATAAAGAATAAAACCTTCTTCCCATTGAGTGACATTTGACTTATGAAAGCAAAAGATATAATTGACCATAAAGCAAATACTTGTAAGAGAATTTGCAGAAATATGATATGGCAAGAGCAAAAGGTCTCCATCCTCAGCATCATATTTTAAAACAGACATAGAACCAAACTCATCTCCAACATACCTGTACCCAATAACCGAGAAACTATGTTACCACCCACTGGGTCCCAGTTGCTAAGCAGTGTGTTAAGATATAATTAAGAAAAACTCGTCTATAGTTAAGTATTTATACATGAAGTAGGAGCCATATATCACAGAGAAGGCAGTTATGTTGGATTCCCATTGTAAATTACAAGCTATACACCTGCTTTCCAGATTCCACACCTTCAACAGAGTGAGATGTTAATACGTAAAGCAGTCACATAACACAACAGGCATTAGATACATTAAAAATAGGGAATTGATATTTCCACCAATAGGTCTCACTTTCTAAGCAATACAAACTTGTCACTTGAGCTTCAAATGTGCATGCACGCGCGTGTGTGTGTATATATATATGTAAGAAAAAAGGTAAAAATTTAGAAGAATGAAATCCGATGTTTGCCCTGTTCTTTATCAATAATTCCACCATAAGGAATTTATGCTTATATCATTTTATTTTTTTTTGATAAGAAAAACTGAAGAGTCCAAGAACGTTACTACCTGAATATCATTGTCATTCAAGATGCTGACCAAATAACCTTGGTTGGGAAGAAACTGCCCAAATCAATAAAAGCAAGAAGTATTTCTTCAGCATCAGTTTTCCATACAAAAAAATTTACAACAAGAGTCACAAATTGTAGTCATTGCTCCCTAATAAAATAAAAATAAAAATATTATCTTTGATGCATCTTTAAACTTATAACAAAAACAGCCCAAGTTATTGGAATCCCTTAAATTGGGAAGGAGAGAGTAATATTTTAATATAAGTATCCCTGGCAGCCCTAACAAAATTTTATCCATTTTTCAAGCAACACGTGATTTTTAAAATTTAAAAATTTTAAAAAAAAAACATTGATAATGGTAGACCCGCGGCCGTTACCCAGTATACACAGGGTAAACCATCATATGCACGCAATACCTCACCAACCACGCGCACCAGGTAATCCAATAGTAAACTATCCATGAGTAGCCCTGGGAAATTCATTGCTACTGCGGGGTTTCGAATCATGCAACACATGATTAGTTGGCCAATAGTTTATCAAATGTTAGGCCATGGATATGGTTAATAACATATGTACAAAGATGAATGATCAAACCAAGTTCATAAACCCAAATTTACACATTAAATTCCTTATTCCAACCATAAAATAGGACTAATCAATACTTACCACCTATGATATAGGAGAAGGGTTTATCAAATATGCTTCTTATTCTAGTCATGAGATTTTATTCATGCTTTTACCTAACATGGAGACTCCTCCATATAACATGCATGTATACATATAAATTTTTCAAACATCCAAATAGGCTGCAAGTAGTAGTCGTTTGGATCCGAATTCCATGTCGGGCTGCCCTTTTTAAGGGTCTGGTCTTGCATCTTTTCTTTTTGTTTTCTAGTATTCGAGTATCTCTCATCCTCTTACCCATTTGTAATATCTCTCGTTTCTAATAATATATTCTTCTTTTATCCCAAAAAAAAAAAGTGGGCATTAAATTTGTACTTCTGTAGTAATCTGCAATTTCAGGGATTTTCTGTTTTGAAGTTTACAAACCTCTAAGTATTTGCAAGGCAACTGCTTTGGGGAAATCAGAAGTCCTTCAATGTTATCACCACCAACCACTTTAATTCTACCATCCCTGTGAAAAATAAACGACAACTTTGAATTAATCACTCAGCACATTTCTCATAACTATCCATTTGTTGTTAAAAGTCACACGGGAAAAGTATCTTACTTGTATTTGCGCATATTTTTTTGCTGGCAAATTAAAATTGATTCCATTTAAGGCGCAAAGAATAACTTAATTTGTAGCAACCAAAAGAGTAAATGTATGACTGATTTAATCAAGCAATACATCATTAGACTTACAGTGTACCAATGGCCAACAGACGCTGAACGGGATCAAAAGCAATAATTGATGCAGTAGATGGGACACCATAGTGAACTGCTATTTGGAGATCCAAGTCAGCTGATGTCACAGAGCTCAAATTATGCTAAATCAAGAAAACCAAAAAAAAATATCATCTCAGAGTTGATTAATGTCTAAATTTGTAATAAGCCAGTAACTATGTTATACTAACAAACATCGATAATTAATACTAAATAATTCATCATGACCAACAACAAATGAGTGTTCTCATCTCGGCAGCTCATAGCACAACAATGTGCTTTAAGTAAGCAAGATGTATTGGGGGGAAAATGGCTCAGGTAGCCATGAAAGTGGACGGTTGTTGTTCTGGACTAAGATAGGTCGGGGAATACTAAGCAGAATTCGGGGATCTTCTAATGTAAAGCCTCTATGTAGGTCCTGATCATTGTTTTACTCAGTTTAAAAAGTTTTATCATATTCCCCCACAATGACCAGTCACCAGTGTTATGTTACCTAACTTGAATCGATTTATTTCCCTTTTCGGCCCTAGGCTTTATATGCACATCACAAATATACTAAAGAAATGTAGAATCATAGCTTCACACAACGCAACTGTGGCATTTTACCCTGACAATGACAAATGCTAAGCTCCTAATGATGATTAAAATTATATACAAGATTACTTATCAAAAGAAATGATTAAAATAGACGATTAAACATAAGTGAAGTGAACTATATAAGTGAAGAATACATCCATTCTATATAATCCACTCTTGCTGATTTTTTGTCATCCAGCTGGTCTTTCGATACAAAAAAATTCTTAAATTACTTAAATTTGAGAGGCTATTTCGTTGGAACTTGGAAAATGTGAAGGAGAAGGAACAATTAAAGGAATTGAAATCTGAAATTCAGGACCTTCACTAATCATCCATTATTCTAAACTTCTACAATTATATGTAATTTGGATTTTGTGGAAATATAAACAATCAAACTCATGCACATCAAGCCAGAATTTTTCCACTATTTTCCTAGTTTACATTTATTCTCTTTTTCTTTCCCCGCCTTTAACTACGAAATGGCAAACTAATAGGAATACCCAAAATTAAAACACCAAGCACATTTCAGAATAAGTATAGGTGGAGGCTGAGGCACCCAAGGTTTCCATACATAAATTGAGAAAATTAATCCCGTGCTTTCAGACCTTAATACAACTTCAGATTAACCTCAAATTCCCATCTTTTAAAAAAGAAAATTTATCTAGTTTTCATCGGCATATCTCAACTAGAACACGTATAAACACAATATAAAGATTGATCTATAGTGGCTAAAGAATCCAAATTTTGTTTGTTACATCTCAATTATATGTTTGTAAGTATCATTATGGTTTTACCTATCAAGAATATTGTTCAAATTATGAGCAGACTATGAATTATGAGCTTGATCATCGGAAATGAACAACAAAAACCTAGATAGCATCATGTTCATCGCTATAAGCAGTATCACCATCGCTTATCAGTGAAGTCAACGTATGACAGTAGTGTAATAAGATTGATCATTTTCTTAACTTTGAAAATCAAAAGCATACCTGAGGATTATGATGATGATGGTGTTTTGTAGCTTTCTGTATGAGGCGTTTAGCAAACATGGCGATTTCTGTATGTATAATTTATGTATGTCGCGAGTTTTTGAGTGTACTAACTTGGTCCTTCGGCTACCGCTGATAGAATTTACCGAATTACTTTCCGAACCGGTTTATTTGAAACCCGAACTGTACAAACAAATTTCAGCTTATGAGCATATTAGCACTCTCATGTTCACCTCATAAACTCAATTTTTTATACTCAAAGAAAAACCTTATTTGCTGAAAATTGTAATTTTTTTTTTTGGATAGTTTTTTAAATATTTTATTTATCACATCTATTCAAAATTATAATATCATTATTAATTTTAAAATATTAAATATTTTTAAATTTAAATTAATATCAATTCACTCGAGCTTCGAAAAAAATGATTTTTTACAATTAGTAATAATTTTTAAATAATTC